>JABSTQ010006195.1:0-41032 GCA_013358835.2 Ixodes persulcatus
TTCATTCTGTGTAAGCCCTTCTTGGGAATTCGTTCCCTCCATGTTGAGGCTCTAGTAGGAGAAATCCACCGCTGTTGGGTTACATGTCACCACAGCAGTCAATTCGCGGAGGGCCATGGCCACGTGATCACATTTCTGAAATGTTGGAGCCTTGTTGTGGACATGGAGGCCGGTGAGAGCGTGATTTAATGTGCGTCTGGGCTCATCTGCCTGGCGAATGAACTCATGGGTGTGCCACATGGATTGTGGGTGGACTGTGCAAGTCTGTCTTTTTCAGAATGGCGCTAACAGTAGGTAATGTCTGAATCATTCTTGTCCTACATAGGTGATATTTTCTGGGCACAATGTGTTAGTAGATAGCTACAATGTTACTGCTTAATTCGGAACAAGATTCAGAGTATGAGACATTCTCAGTCCAGGCAAAAAAAGTTTCTGCTCACTTTAATTTTAAAGAGCTCCCAGAGTTGCACATCATCAAGCAATCTTGAAGGCGATGCACCACATGTGATTACACTATTTTAGTTCTTAACTTACTTGGAAGGTGTCCAACAAATTGTAGTCAGTGTTAGTTGGGGGGCATGGAAGAGCAGTGTGTTTTGCATTCAGTCTTGCACCTTGGCATTCCATTCACTTTGGGATGAGGTGATTTTTTCTTGTGCATCCTTGGTTGTTTCCTTAGCCCTGAGAGGTGTTGCAGGTTTATGTTTTATTTTTGGGGGAACCATGCGACGTTATTATCTGGCATCTTTCTTTTTTTTATTGCTGAAAGCTGTTTGGACTGTGTCTTTTGTTCACCTAAGAGCATAATGATTGGGAGCTTCACTCAAGTGTGTTTTGTGGCAGACACCTCAAAACATAATTGAAAGCATCTATGCATGCTATCGATACCAAGATTGGGGCTTCAGAAATGATCAGTCAAATCTTCCTTTGTTTATTTTTATTGATTTTTTGGCATTCTAGACCTCTTTTGTAAGCGTGTTGTTCATGTAAGCTTGTTCAACTTTATGGGTCATGGTATCTGGTAGTTCTGTAATTATGATATACTTCATTCATTTGCCATTAGTCTCTTCTGAAGTTGTCATGGGTTCGTAACCGACACATTTGGTGCTGCTTTGATTTAGAGGGTAAATATTGTCCGCCATAGTTCTAGCAAACTTCATATATCCCGCACTTCAAAATTTTCTCGTAGACCTGATTAGGTAATAAGTTCATTTTCAGTTTGTGCATTTACTTAGATTGAAAAGCCAAAACGCTTTCAATAATCGGCCACATGCAGATTAAGAACAGTGTTTCTGCTGCTTAATTTGGGTAGAAAACGTGGGATCGCGTGCCAAAGCAAACGTAAGCAGTGTGTGTACAACTTCAGGACTTTTAAGTGGGGTTAGTGAGGAGCTTGAAGTGTCTGCCAAGACCATGCTGCTCTCATATCTAGCAGAGGATAATTGGGTTTGATTATTAAGATATTATGGTGGTTGTAAAGCTCCTATACAGCCCCACATGGAGTCACCTTGCATGCACTTATGTAGACTGCTCGTTTCACATAGATTTGTTTGCCCATATTGATCAAACTCGGCTTCTTTTAATTGTAATTTTGTGCAGTATTCGGAATAATATGGAACTTAGCAAAAGGTTGGCATGTCACCGAGTAAACACGCCAGTGGGCAGTGTGCTTCACTCTAAAATATAATGCATGAGCAGAGGCCAAAACTGATAACAGCTACCTAATGAGTAAATCGATGATAGTGCAAAAACTAAAGTAGGTCTTTCTGGGTTGCATGACCTCCTTGTTTCTTTCTTTGTTGCCCTCAGTTTCAATTTGTATGGTATTTTTTGTTACTCAGTTTATTCGTTTGACTAGGACTGGATTGCTGTTATCCTTAATAGGTTGGCGTGACATGTTTATCTCAAAGTCCAATTAATGTGCAATTTATTCTGATGAGTAAAACAAGAAAAACAACTAAATATTCAAAGCAATGTCTTTTTTTTGATCACCGAAACATTTATTGGTCACCGCGTTTAAACTGGGAGTGTAATGCAAGAAAAGAAATGTGCTGTGACCCTCCAGACTGCACCGTCAAATGATGCATACATCCTGCAACATAAGTGCAGGATCAGCTTTTCTTTGGGGCGATTTTTAGTAAAATGACATAAAAATGTTGTGGTCATCACCATCAAGGTGGTTTGTGGCCTACATGTTCTCTACTTGAGTGACATAGCCACTGACAAGCTGCTTCACTGGTACTAAATTGAACTACTTGTCAAGTTGCTTAAACAATAGTGATACACAAATGGCAGTACAAGGACAAGTTGAAGAACCACAAGTAGCGCTTGTCCTGTCACTTCATCAACTTGTCATTGTTCCTAGACCTATTTGCGTTTTCCTCCTCTTCACTGCTCTTCATCTGCTTCTTACTGAACAAATCAATAAGGCTGACTAATAAAACAGCACCGTCCGTCAAAGAAGTAAAACATTTCTCTGTAAAAAATATTGCCCTGGCCAAGTCTCGTCATCGCAATGAGTCGCATAGGGAATTGGCTAAGCAATGGTTGATGAATATGATGTAGTTCTACTTAATCAGCAGCACACTTCAATCACTCTTCTGCATGAAGCCTATGTGTCGGACCGGATGACATCGTGTTTCCTCGACAGCCGAGCGGTTTGAAACAGATGCATAATGCTTGTGAGCCTCCACCATTGAAATTTTAACTTGTCACTTACTCTAGAACTTGACAATGGAGTATGGCTGATTTATGAAGTTTGCGAAACCGGCGTCAGAGACGATCTACTTGGGAGAGGTTTATAGGGCTAGAAAAATAATGACAGCACATCATCACACACAATTTTCTGTAATAGAAGGACAGTGCCCAAAGAACTGTAGCTAGTTTCAAGTGTCACTCACTGAGGCAGCTTGTGTATTGTGTTTAAACCTGCATTTTGCGGTTCTGTTTTTTGTTCCAGGATCCAATGTTACATTCCTGTGGCTTTTTGCTTGTTTCCCAATTCCTGAAGGGGGTTACAGGCTTATCATGTGACACAGTGTTTTGGTGAGTGTATCTTTTATTTACTGCCTGTCCAATCAAATCGAGTGGCTTGGCAGAAAACTCTCTGCAGTTTCAGGATGTTTAAGGGTGTGTTTTCCTTTGAACATTCTGAAATGGCACCAATTTTTTTGTGCTGCATCACTATACTCTGTTTAATGACTAGCTGATAACGTGGTACAAGGTACATCCTCATTGGACCAGTCATATGTTTATCTTTCGCCATTTGTTCACGCTCCCGCACATAAACATGTGCAGAAGGCGCGGTCAGGCAATGAACGGGAGGTGGTTGATTGGTCCGGTAGATGCATAGTTCCCACTACAGTCAGCTTAGAAGTGTATGGGAATTACTCAAACTTTAAATAGGTCACATTACTCGAAGCTTGAGGAACTCCTGAGAAGTTTTTAGAATGTTTTTATTTACCTTATTTACTCGCGTAATGAACACACTTGCGAAAGGAACATACCCCCCACAGCGAGCTTCAATATTCAGACTTTTTTTTCTCCCCTCGCGTAATGAACGCACCTCCAATTTTCTACTCTGTGAATCTCGAACTGCGTCCAACTCAGCTAGCTACCAAGGCAATTTTCTATTGCCGCCAAGCGGCCAGGCCACGTCAAGCCAAGCCAAGCATAGCAGTACACGCTCATGGCTGCGAGTTTGTAGTTGCAAAAGTGATCAATAGTAAAACCGAGCGGCGGACACACCTAACAAAGCTGGGATCCGCTTCGTGGTAGGCGAAACATGTCCAAGCCCAGGCTTCAACATGTTTCGCCCACCGGATGCATTGATGTCAACAAACGTGGTCGTCTGTGGTCTGCTTTTGGGCAGTGAAATCGTGAAAGTGGTTAAGCCTAATATCGGTCGCGGTGCTCTTCATGCTGAGTCAGCTTCCCTATTAAAAAATCTTGCATGTATAAGAAATGTCTATGTCCAATAACCGCATATGATCCAATAAGATCATATAAGAACCTTGTAAGAATGTGTAAGAACAATATAAATTTATATAAGAAGTTATAAAACACTTCAGTTTTTTTATAACTTATATGACCTTATATATTTCTTATATTGTTCTTATAAGCGTTTTGTATGTTCTTATATGATCTTATTTGATCATATGCATTTATTAGACAAACAAATTTCTAATACATATCAGATTTTTTTTTTTACTAGGCGGGTGCTTTTTCTTTGGCAAAAGGCACACCAAAAGCACCCTAAAGAGGTTTTCAATTTATAGAACATGGTTGTTTTAGCGTGCCCACGACCAGCCGTGGGTGCGCCTCTGTTGGAGACATGCCACAGTATCCTGCCGTGTCAAATTTGCACCTAAAAAGACATTTTTGCAAAGTGTGTAAATTCAGAAATTTACCCCACATAATGAACACCCCCCCAAAAAAAAATGTATCGATTTCGGAATAAAAAAGCGTGTTTATTATGAAAGTAAATAAGGTAAAAAAGTGAATGATGACTCAAACAAATGCAAAACTCACACTTAGGAATTTGAAAAATTCACCAACCAAATCCTAAAACAAGGTCCTGACGCTTCAAGGACAGCTTGAATTTTTCTTCAGGGGCGACTGTGTCTAGATATGCGACAGCAGCTTAGTTTTCTTCTACAATGATGCTCTTGTTTTTTTCACCTTGTTAGATGGCTTAGTTCGTTCATGTAGGATGATGGCAATGTGCCAGTGGACCTATTGATGTTTCCTGGTGTTGTTTGGATACACCATGACTATAAAAAGCCGCTGGCAGAAGTTTGTCTCAACATTTATGATGTGGGTGTTTGCGAAGTCTATTCGATGGTCATTTTTCTCACAGTGCTCTGCAACAGCGCTGTGCTCGTGGTCCATTTTGCAGACATTGTTTTTGTGTTGTCGAATTCTCTCTGAGAAGTTTTTTTGTTTCGCCAATGTAGGTGGCAGGGCACTCTGTGCATTGAATTGAATATACAATGCCCTGCGCTCTTTGTTTAGAGGGACAATCTTTCAGTCGTGGCATCATACGTTCAACTGTTAACACTGGTTTGTGGGACACCTGGATACTTTTGCCAGCGTACGTGACAGCGCTTCGCTAGTCCCCTTTATGTAGGAAACACAGATACAAGTGTGTGGACTGAAATTTTTTTCAAATTTCTAAGCTTTTCCTCGACCAGGCAGACCTCTGCCAAAATGTTTACGTTCGAAACTCACACTGCATGTGGTAATGGCTCTTGGTCTGCAAGAATGTTTGTTTTTAGTTTCGTATTTGTTGAGCATAATGTGGCAAATGACAAAGGCCACACCACCTCATTATGACCACAGTAAAAAGAGCTATACACTCCATAAATAGTCCTGGCATGTTCTTGCTTTGAGAAACATTTTAACACACAAGATCAATCTATTTCTTTACCCCTTGACTGGGTATCCGTAACCAAAAAATATTGGGACTCTTTTTGTCCCCATTTTGTATATATATTTTGGTGCCAAACGTTTCTTGAACTGCCATCAATGCTTTAATCTCTAAAAAAAATTATTTCCGATGTTAGGAGATAGATGGTGCTCCCTCCCGTGCGATAAAAAGAGTGAGCGTGTAAGGATGTGCTCTCCAAGACCAACTGAAGAGTGGTGCATCTATGGGGGCGCCCCCCAAGCTGCTGTTAAAATTGCCATGCTTCTAAATATTTTATCAAGAGTAATACATAAATCCTTGTCTAATGTGAAGTCAACATCTACATTTAATTCAAGTAATAACATAATGACAACATGTCTGTGCCCACAAGCTGCATGCACGTGAACGAATGTCGCCATCTGAATGGATGAATGACCGTCTTGGCAGCTCTGGACAAAGGGGAGAAGAGTGTCAATACTTGCGTAGCTTTCTAGGGGCTATTATCATTTTAAATATGCAATTCTCATTTACTCTTTCAGCTCGCACCTTCATGGAGTACGGCCATGTGGAGAAGCAAGTTAAGGCAAGCCTCTTATGATTTCTGTCCCAGGGACACTATGCTCTTTCAGGTAAGCTGCTCGTTCTCTTAAGAAACGGAAGTAGACACTTTTTTTTTAAGACAATAATGACAATAATAATCCCTGGAGATGGGGAACAGTGGGGACAAAGGAGATTTGTGTTTGTCCTTTGTACCCCTTTTCCAGGGATTATTATTGTATTCATGCTTATTGCATTATTGTAGAGTTCACATTTTGACAACCTATGGTTGTCAAATTCCACAGCACAACATGTGTTGTGGAAGTTAAAGCTATTGCACATTCCAACATTTTGTGATATACAATAGAGCCCTGCTGGTGCGTTTTTAGGCGGTCACAAAAAGGATCATGACATGAGCGAAGATGTAACAACTGATAATGCCCTTGGGATAGCTCTAGATGTTTCAGGAAGCTATATTCTCTGCGTATTTCACCTTAGCTTTCATGGCAGTAAAACATTGCCTTATTTTTATAGGTTGACAATTTTCTCAACG
Organism: Ixodes persulcatus; assembly: GCA_013358835.2. Taxonomy (NCBI): domain Eukaryota; kingdom Metazoa; phylum Arthropoda; class Arachnida; order Ixodida; family Ixodidae; genus Ixodes; species Ixodes persulcatus. The sequence goes on from JABSTQ010006195.1 coordinate 6,498, forward strand.
CTTTTTGAAATTCTGGCTGAACTGTTTTCAAACAAGCCTACATTTGCCCACAGCAGCTATGGGCACTGCGTGCGCAGAAACCAGATTCGTGTGAGCAGCCATGTCTGTGCATGCGCTGTGCCGAAAGCCGCGCCACCTCAGTGGTGCGACGTCAGAGCCACATGTTTGTCTATAGTTGCAGTTAAGAAATAGCGAAATATAAGTATGCAAAAGTTATGAGCTCATCGAGCTAAGCCATAGCTCCCTCACACAAATCACTGCACCCTGCTTGCGAGATCAAAGCAGTAGAGCTTGATGCAATCAGCACTGCTTAAACATCGAGGAGTAAAAAAAATGGGGTGTCGTGAGAGCCCCATTACGCGCTTCCGGTGTCTACAGGACCAAGCAAGAAACACAATGCAGAAAGGCAAGGAGGTGAAATAAAGGGAGTAAAGCAAAAGGAACAGAGTAGCCGTGTGTTCCTAGCAGACTTGTGCCTACACTCTAAAAAAAAAAACGTGCCAACTAGCACCCTTTAGGGTTCTTTCGCTTGTCCGATGGGCGGCACCCTTAAAGGTGCAGAAAAGAACCCACAAAAAGGGTTCTTACTAATGAACCCTATTTCGGGGTTCTTTTCGGATCGTTTATTGGTTCTTTTATATGAACCCTATTTTTGGTTCTTTTCAGAACGCTTCTGGGTTCTATTTAACGAACCCTATTTCAGGGTTCTTCTAGGATCCTTTTTTGGTTCTTTTTCTGGTGCTCTTAATCAACCCTATTTCGGGTTCTTTCCAGAACCCTTTTTGGTGCTCTTAATGAACCCTATTTCGGGGTTCTTTTCGTATCCTTTATTGGTTCTTGTTAATGAACCCTATTCGGGTTCTTTCCAGAACCCTTCTTTGTGCTCTTAACGAACCTTATTTCTAGGATCTTTACGGATTCTTCTTCGGTTCTTCTTCATGAACCCTATTTCAGGTTTTATTCGGAACTTTTCTTGGTTCTTGCAGTGAATCCGGAGTTGTTTAGATTATCTTCACGTTATTTTTAGTAAACCATATTTTGTATTTGTAACCCTCTTTTATGACAAAGAGTTTTCTTTTTTTTTTCACACTCCTAGTTAGATTTTAGTAAATCATATTTTGTATGTCTTGCTCCATAAGGTGATCGAAGATAGGCGCCGAAAAAACAAGGACAAGAGACGTAAACACTGGCTCTCACTGTAATGTGTAAAAATAAGGTGAATTTTTTTTCTACCAACCAAAGTGTCTTTTGATGGTTCATTAATCGCTAGCACTGGGCCTTTTCGACAGGTTGACAAACATCAGTCGGGCCAGTGTCAAGACACTTCATTCCCGTACGTAATTACCTAGGTGAAAGGCAGAAAAATAAAGATCATGTCCATTCATATACTTTATTAGGGTCGCAAAAATTGATTCTTCTGTTCGCAGAAAAAGAACTAACAAAATTTGAAACAGTTTTAAGACGAGACGGGTATCAAGCCAACAAGACAGCTTCTCTTTAACAGTCAAACAGTTAAAAAGTTTGCAAAACTCTTCACTGGAACAGAGATGTTCTCTCCGAGAGAACAACAAAAATGAGCAATAAACTTCATAGTGTGCCCTATACCCGCCGGGTGTTTGATGCAAAAATATAGTACACTGCCAGCAATGTGCACACAGCTTCCACGGTCGTTCTGATGCCGCTCACTGTCAGGACACCATCCAAAAAGATGTCAAATTTATTTTCCTGGAGATGGATGAGTGGCATCAGTGTCCGGACTTCCTACAACAAGAATGGGAAAATATAAACACATGCATTTTCCGCTGTATAATTATGCTGCAAGTTACTAATTCGCGACGCTTTCAGATCACTTATAATAGGTTTCACTAAGCATTTAATTTCTTGTTTAGCCTTACGCTCTAAAACATACCCGCGGATCTGATATCCTTTAAAACACTTAGTAGGTCAATCACTGCTATCTACAGAGCGCGACTAGCGGATGACGAAGCATGCAAAGAGGGCTTTGCACGGAAACGTTTTCTACGCAGGGACAATGAGCAAGCGAAAAGTCAAGCTGCCTACGCAGATCGCGCTTTCGAACCAAAGTCGTTATTTAGGCATCGTCTTTCGATAGTTGCGTTCCCTAAATCACTGCGATTGACCCACCGCAACCATTACGGAAAAGTAGGCATGAGAAAATGTTTTGCTGCAGTTAAAAGGCTGCTCCTTTTGATTCCACTTAAATTGATGCAATCCATAGGTTTTCTGCACTAATTCCTTTAGAAATATGTTTTTACAAATGAAAATGTCGTGCACTTACTAATAAAGCTATGTATGAACAGCTTCAAGTACCTCTAACATGAAAAGAAGCTGCCTCTTCTCATTGAATACGAAAGGCAGGTTTAGGAGAGCCACGTCCCCGGGATCCTCTGAACGAAAAAAAAAAAAAATATATATATATATATATATATATATATATATATATATATATATATATACGCAGCCATTATAATCTCTATTTGACTTTTTTAGGTATAAAATAGTTGGTTCACTCTTGTTGACAAATACTGTTTTTTTATATGTAAGTATATAATGCATACTCTATGTGCTTTCGCCGAACCGATCTTTAATCATTAGCCTCACGATGTGATCGCAGCAACAAAAAGACAATAGGACTATTTTGGCAGGACTGTTTAAAATTAAGCTAAGTAGGTTAAGCTAGAAGAGACAGCGTGTGGATCCGTCACAACCTAAGAGGTATTTATACGGAGAGGAGCACAGGTGTGCTAACGGCGTACATTCGTGTAAATATTGCATGATGCCCGTTGAAAGACCCTCGGGTGAATACCCCCTGTTTATCGGACTTGGGCCATGTTATTCGCGCTGCCTAAATGTTCCTGCAACTAATTGTTTTGTGTGTGTGGAACGGCGTTGCACATGATCACACACCAACTAGTAAACTCCCCGAGCTGTGTGTCGTGTATTCGTTATCGCCATGACGAGCGATATCGCGGAGCGCCTGAACTATCACGTGACTTAATATGACCCTGATAAAAAAAAAAACGAGCGCTCTCTGCTTCTCTCTTTTTGCTCCCGACGCTTTGTAGTCGATGGTCAAGGCGACCATGTAGCAATTAACGGCTCGTTACTATCAGCCTCGTGTGTCAGCCCCCTTCGCTACAACCATGCGTAAAAGCGAAAAATGCACGCAGCATCAAATGTTCCCTTTCTAACCAAGAAGTAGTTAAGGAAGAAAATTGGAAGTCAATGAGTTTCAATATATGTATACACGTAAAACAATGCCCAACGGGCCACCGCATTTTCTCTGCTCTTAAAACTGCCCGTGCGTCCACTTTCCCCGAGGATACTCGGCCAATGGAGAAGCTAAAAATATGTTTCGACTTAAAAATGAAGTATGTAACGTGACACTAAGTATGAAATCAGCACGTGAAACGTCATGCTCAGTGACGTCTCGCGCTTCATTCATGTCTAAACATGCTTTGGCCTTTTTAGTCGCCGAGCTGCCTTCGTGGATTGGTGGGATTGGCTTCTCGAGTGTTCTGTGGGAAATTAGATGCACAGGAATTTTAAGCATGTTTCAAGAATCGTTGGTTCTACCCATATTTAATTCTTCTTGCCCTATAGTCAGTAACAGGTTAAGAAAAAAATCTACGAGCTGTAGAGGAGGAAGCAGACAGAAGCTTGTAGGGGAGAGGAGAAACCTCCTCTCCATTTCAAGCGTCCGTCGGCTTTTTTCTTTTATATGTTTCTCAACCTGGCACTGAGTATAGTCGCTTATATTTTCTTTAAATTATTTTCAGAAAAAAAAAGCAAGGATTTGTTTTATATTACTAGCTCGTATACTGAGAATATAGCACCGACAAGCTTGCACTACCATCTGTGACAATGCACTATACTCGGGGGTGACTTGGGCAACTTTTTTTGGCAATGTTGTCAAAGACGCCCGCGCATCTTCAGCGCAAATCAAGGCTATCCACACGCCCTCTTTACTTCAGAAACGCCACAGAAAATTGTTTCCGAGTACAAGTTAATCCTGTCTTAAACGAACGGTGCCGATAAGCGTTCATCGGTTCGTAATGAGGTAGTAAGTTAACTGAGCATATTTATGGTGGACGAAAGTAAACCTCTGCATCGTCGCAGTCTGAAACTTCTAGTAGATTAAAAAAAAACGACTAAAGCGTACCTTCAAGCAGCTTTTCGAATTTCAGAACGACGTTTTTTTTTTTCTTTGAGGAACACCAATCTTGAAGCTGTAAATGCCTCCATCTTGGCTCTCATGTCCTCCGGATGTCTTTGCCGAACGACAGTTTAACGTCCTGTAGTAACTGGAAAATAAACAACGAATGGAGACTGTTGCTGGTTTTGAAAAGCACATTTATGTGCGACAGGTTTGTACACACGGATTGTTTATATATATATATATATATATATATATATATATATATATAAACTAAATGACCACTTACTGTCACTATAGCGGAGTAAGGCTGGGCATCAATTAAAATAATTTCAATTTATGTTTTCTTTTATATTGATCAGTTAATCAATTTGATAAAACGGGTAGTAAGAAACTTTTGAAGTCCTGATGACCTGTAAAAATCTCGACACTTTAAGACTAAAGATAAAGGGGACAATATTGAATTAGCGTTCCGGGAATCGTCACTGCCGGAAATTCCTCAAGGACTGAGCGGACTCCAGCCTCGCTGAGGATGAATTCTTGGCAAGACTGAAACGTCCGCATCATGCGGTCTTGGATCAGGTCGACGTTCAGGGGCACTTTAAAAATAACTGTTTAACTTGGTCCTCTTGCTCATGAAAGAAGAGAGTTCTTTCATGAGCAAGAGGACCAAGTTAAACAGTTATTTTTATCAAACATACATCAACAGTTGTGCAAACATAAAATGCACAAAGAGTTCGTGCCTGTTGATTCCCGCACAACACTCCGAGAGCCAATCGTTGCAACCTAAGAAGTCCGCTCAACGAAAGACGACGCGGAACATACGTTTAGACCAAGAAATGCAATCTGCGGTGTTACAATAAAGGGGCACTCAAGTGGTTTTTGAGTTCGTGTTTCGATGATGACAGCTGAATTTAGACCCCCTAAGTATCCCTCAAAACCAAAAAATATAGTCATACGGTGATTATTTCTTTAATAAAAATGAAATTGAAGGCCGCCAAACCTCGGATCCACCCGAAAACGAAACCACTCTCATTGGTCCTCCTACGCTTATCAAAAGGATCTCGGGCCAATGGCGTTGGACGACGTTCCGTCGCGCAGTGATCCTGAGGTAGCCGCATCGGCCGAACCTCTTTGTCATTCGAGCTTCGATCATGGCGGAGCTCTCTACGCTCGAGGACCTGACGCCGTTAGAGGTTGAAATTCTTCGGCGGACAGCTGACCTGGGGATGATTTCCTATGACGCCACTTCGACGTGCGATGTGGACGATAGCAGCGCTTCGGAGTCATGTTCGGGTTCCGAGGGCGGCGAAACGCAGTCCTTTTTGGGCATTCTTCGATTTGCGGTTGGGGCAAGTCGAAACCGAACCAACGTTTGACATCGCAGCGTTACCTCTGGTACGTGATGTCAAACGATGTCGCCACGTTGTCTTTTGCCTCGGGAGGACGGGGGAAAGGCTGGTTCAGACATGTGCAACGAGCGCGTACCTACGACTGCGTTTGTTGCGACCGGAACGACCGCTCTGCGCCGCGCGTACACACACCTGCAACCACTACAACAAGCGCAGCGGGTCGTCAGCACGGCGACCGCTTCTTACGCGGCCGTCAGCTGTTTCAGCGGCCTCTCTAAAAAGGGGACGCAGTGCTACTCAATGCCGTAACCGAATATAGACAGACAGTTGTCTATAGCCTAAAGCTTTATTATTATTTTTTCTTGATAGGCTTGCAGGGTACAGTGGATGAAAGAAAAAAAAAAGATGCAGTACGCCGTCTTCGACGATCACGACTCTAATACACGACATTGCAATAGTACAAATATCACCACACGCCTATTCTACGATTATAAAAGACAATGTAATCTTAGCAGCGATATAGCAACGTAGAAATATGATTTCGTGATCAGATAGACGTTGCGAGCGTTGAGGATTGCTAACACTAATCACTTCTCTCCGGTGATGAAAACGCGTGAAAATTCGCATCCTTTATACGGTACGCGCCAGTAATACCTTGAACTTGAGCACACGCATGAAATGCGCCAAATAAGAAATCCGGGCGATGTTCGAGGACACAAATGCTTAGAAAGCACCACTGTAGTCGAAGTAAACAAACACGACGGCACGGGCGTTTCTGCTGTCTTGAGAGTGCCGCCACGACATCGCCGCACGAGTAGGTGGATCTTCCCTTTTAGTACGTGCTGGGTTATCATAGCGACACACGACGAAAATTCACAGTCAAGTATAGCGCTTTTACGCGAAACGATGAGCTTTCACCACGCCGTCCACGTCGACGACCACCACCGAGGCCTGGCCGGCCCGCTACCGACACGACCGGCCCCACCGGCCTGCAACGCGCGCAGATACGTGCGCTTCCGCGCATCCCGGGGGAGCGGGAAATTCACCCCCCGCGGAGGAAGGCAAGGAGAAAACGTAGTCCCTTGTTTGTGAAACGATAATTGCAGTATCGCGTATTCTAAACTAGGAATATTTTACGTCTTTTGAAATTATCATGCACAACATATTTAAATGAACTGAAAATTGTTTCTTTAGCGAAACTTTACAAAGGCCGCCAAAATTTTCAAACATACGATAATTTCATTGGTCCTCGCAAGTACAGAAAAGAGTCCGCACGTATTTTATTCCTGCGTGATTAATAGGCGGTTCTGCCTTCTAAAACTGAAGATACTCATTCACTGACACTTCCTTAACGCCATCGCACCAAAAAGTAGCTTCTCCAAAAACTGCTTGAGTGCCCCTTTAAGCAATGCAAGCTTGACGTTTTGCATTCCTTAGTTTCACAGCGCAGACTGCATTTTTGTATCTAACCAAATGTTTGGCATCGTCATTAGTTGAGCGGTTTCCGTAAACTGCAGTGATTGGCTCACGGAGTGTCATGTCCCTGGCCGGTCAAAAAACAAAAACGTTTACACTATTTGCTCGCGTTTATTGGCGTCATAAATGCGGATACATTAGCTAATTAAAGCCCGGTAACGTAAGTTTTTACATTTACGAAGAGATATCATTGCTCATTTCTTTCGCGCTGTTTCTGGAGATCTTTCTGGTGGAAAGCTTGAACTCGGTATTTTGTCAAATTAAATAAAGTTAGTATTGTAGTAATGAGATCAGTGTTCGCTTTAAAAACGTTTTTTTTTCTTGTGTAGTTCAACATACGCAAAACTGTCAAAATATTTTTTTGTTTTTTTTGCAGCGTGCTTGTTTGGACAACTCTAGGCCAAAATAGAATGAAAACAAATTTCAAATGACAAGAAGCTTAATTAATAAGAGGCCGCCCCTGACCTACTTATTCTGCCTATACATCAAACAATTTCTGGCCATATTAAGCGCTACTGCACTTATAGCCATTTTTAAAAGAAATTACAATTATTGCCTGCTTAAGAAAAATTTTTACCTTGAAATGATGAATCGGCCGATTGCAGTTCACTTTCAAAAAGCCACCTGCAGACATCTCCAATCGTCAATGTGCTCACGTCCGCTGACATGTTGCAAGTGTTGGCTAAGAGGGAAGGGAGGAAGGTACTTCCTTCCAGAGCTTCATGCCCAAAGGGGAAGGAGGCCAAACATTGTTCCGATCCACCACTCGTGCGAGCGAGCGCTGGCACTCCCTCGAACAACGAAGATCCTGTTGGCTCTAGAGACCTTCAGCGACCCATCCCCGTTCACCGCTAAGCTGACAGCGTGGTGGGAGCTACGTGTTCGCCCAACCAATTAATCGCCTGGTTTTTATCACCTGACACCTTCCTCTGCGGTTGTGATCACGTGGTGCAAGACAGAAGGTTCACTGGTCAAACGAGCATGACGCTTCCACCGCACTGTCAGCCTAGTGGTGAGCGGATTAGCCCACGAAATGTCGCTTTTGAACACATCATGGCTTATCTTCTGGGGTGTCGTTGAGCAGTCTGAACCATGGTTCGCTGACGAAGATAATATGCACATGTCATCGCTTTTCCGTTCCGGGTTGCAGCCTGTTCGCCAGGAAACACGGCGATCACATCACCAAGCATGTCCGCCAACCGCCGGTAAAATTGTTGGCAGTGCACTCTCTTGCCCAAAATAAACAAGAGCACCATTGCCATTTCTGAACAAATATTAGCTCAGTTAAGTGCCACGTCACGCAAAATGCTTGGGCGTGCAGTCGGCGCTTACCCCTTTTACACTAGAAATGGAAATTGAAAACACGTACAGAGCCAGCCCGAGAACCGGAAAAAAATGGCCCCGAACAAAATTGTTCCAATAATAAACCCGGAAAAAATGGTCCAAATAAATTTTGTCGGATTTTTTCTTGCTCCTTATTTTTTATTAGCTTTAATTGATACAATCCCAACATATAAAAAGATAAATATTCGCAAAATGCAACTCAATTTTTTTTATTTTGAAATAAACAGTTCATTACATAAAGAAACTGGCTTTTAATGTGCGCGACGCATGGCTTCGCTCAAAACGTCTTATTGTAGCTCATTTGAACTAACGAGGGAACTCCATTAAAATAAAACGTTAAGGTCACAAAATGTAACCATACCGCATCGAATTAAAGCTTGGAGCGGGAGATCGGAAGGAGTTGTATTAAGCAGTAAAATAGATTGTTGGGCTAGTTGGTTGATTGGCATAATGAAAAAGAGTGCAAAATAAACGGTACAAAGTCGAAGAAAAACACACACAAGATAGTGGTCTGTCCTGTGTGTATGTTTCTCCAACATTGTCGCGTCTATATCGAGCTTCTTTTTTTTTTTTTTTTTAGTACTAATAGTTTGAGCTCACTGGGATCGCGCAGATGTAATGCGACATTTACACTGGCGGTGTAAGAGAAGCATTACAGGCGGATGTTTCCAGAATAAAATGCGGGTGTACCTGAACTTTAAGTGGCCGCGTTCGCAACCGCCCAGCGAAGGCGATTCAAGCTCCAATGTGGTATTAAAGTTGAGCACAGAAACGATCTGATTCATTTGGTATCGGACGCCTTTGAGCAATGAAGATGCGAGAGCAGATAATTCATAAACCCCTCCGTCGTAGGTCTGTACAAAAGTTCCATTATAAGAACATCGAATGTATGCTTAATAGAACTTCAAAGTAGAGCACCTCATTAAAAGATGAGTGTCTAAAATTCACTTGGGACCATTCTCCCTGGGGTTGCACTTGGGACCATTTTGTCCGGGCCATTTCGTCCAGAGTCATTTCGTTTGGGGCCATTTTGTCCTGCCTCCTACTATCCCATATTGGTTGCGAAAACTATGAAAACAGCAGTGACCACGTTTCTGTTTTTTTTTTTCTTTTCCTCATGTCATTTCATTCTCCTAACTTTTGGTCGGCGACCTCAAAGTAGCGAGCGGGGTTCACCGGCGGACGGAGCACTCATTCTTTTACACTGCGTTGTTATTCATAAATTTTAACGCACAATATATCGAAGTTTAGTTTTGCTTCACTCAAAACGCACTTATAGAATATGCCTATGGGATTATTTCCCGGTATCCTTCTACACAGAACTGCTCCTTGAAATAAAAAAAAAAAACATTTACAGGCTGATTTATTTCTGAAGACAAAGATGAGTGCAACAGGCGGGACTAACCTTCCGCGCAGCAAGATTTTTGATGCCACTCGCGGATGGGTCCCAACTTTATTTTTGCGGCTTGACGCGTGCCGCGAACCAATCAGAGGCGCCGTATTGGGAGACGGGCGGTGTCATGACCACAAGCTGCGACAACTGCATTTTATAGTAAACAAAAAAAAAAGTTCCTCTGTTCTATTTATTTTTCATCTGTACGCGCAGTTATACGTATAATGTTTAAACACGAAAGAAAGTTAAAAAAATGGCTCTTGTTACTAAAAAAACACGACGCCGCTTAAGCACCGTATAAATCATTCAGCACGACACGCACTTTTATTGTGTGTGTTGCTCATTCATCGAATTTTTGCACCTTTGCCAATTTGTATGCAGACTTTGGGCGGGAAATAAAGTACACGCTCGATTTCCGCAGGTACAGATTTATTCAAATAAACTTTAATTAAATGACCCGCTTGGTTTTACAAATGAGTACCAAAGATTCGCTCTATACTGATATTTCTTTCTTAATTAAAAAAACTGCGAGTAGTTACGTTTGCAAACGAACGCCAATGTTCAGACCGCTGAAGCAGGTGACGCGGGAGTCAAAGGCATCGAAGCCTGTTCAATCTGTGGCCGGAGGCAAGGATTATCTCGGCCTCGAATCGCACGCGACATGGTAAATAACTACGACATTCCACCCCTCTAAGCCTTCAGCTTGACAGCTCACACAGGCAGCTTTCTTTCTGCAGAGGAGCACACCCAGTTTCTCGCGTGCAAAGCCTTTCGAGCCTGGTCATTGTGTCCCTCTATCCGGGAGAAGACTTAAGTGACCTTCGTCTTCCAAAGAACGCTTTCTCTCTTTCTGGCTGCAACAAGCACCCTTTTCGCTCTTTCCAGGCCGGAAACCAGTCCTGCATTTCTTTTTTTATTTGGCATGGGGTGCTTTTTCTTGAGAAAGCACGCTTCATAGGGATCTTCCCTAAAATCGGTTCTTTTTTTGCGAAAAGAACCTTTTTTCGCTCATTTGGCTCCTTTTTTTCCGAGAGTGTACGAAAAACCTCCGACCAGTCGTGACGTCATACTAGGATCTTTGGGCCGCCAAGCGCGTGCCGCACGTGTGGGCAGCGCGTGCAATTGCAAGCTTGACAGGTATATTTATCCGCACTGACCCCAGCCGTGACGTCTCGTTCGGACCTTTTTGAAAATAGCAAGAGTGCGCGTGCATAGCTTTGACAGGTGCCAACGTTATTAGATTAACTCAGTTACGGAACTGTTCATAGATGCTGCATGTACGAACAGTACCCCCCCTCACTCACCACGACTCGCCCAGATTCGCTCGACGCGCCGCCGGACGGCTGCTTTGGTAACTGAATCGGGATACGTTCGTTTCAACGTCACTAGAAACGTAAAAACCAACGAAAAAAAACTCTTTTTGTAGTAACTTTTATTGGAGATTAGGACAAAATGGGGGCGGGTGATGTTTTCTAAAATGTTTAGTTTTCAAGGTTTTGCAGCACAATTAATATTGTTTTTATACAACCACGCATCAGCGGGGATTTCAGGTAGCGCGTCCCGACCTAGGCGCATTTTAACTGTGGGTGGTATTTCGCGGCGCGTCCGCAAGGGAGACGGGGTGGAACCCCTGTAACCCGATTGAAGCCAAAAATAGATGTCACGTGCAGTTCCTCGAGTGACCGCTGCGAGAGAAATGGCGGCGTTGTGATCGCCATTTGGCGCTTCAGCTGTGCTCTTTAGAATGCACAGTTATGAAACGAAAATATAGATGGCGCTTCGAACGACTCTAGGCGGATTGAGGTGAGTGAGGGGGGGTACCCCTCTCCGCGGGAGTTCCACAACTGAGGTAATCTAGTAACGTTGACAGGTGCTGAAGATGCACGAGAGCAGAGATTCCGAAAACTCCTAGTGAGACGTCACGCCCCAGAAAGGAGGGGCTTCGGCGGTACTTTTAAAATAATTTCTGAAGCATCCGTGCACCGAGTTGAAAAATAATCTCGATATTCGTGATCCTGGAGGCCGAATGAAGGCCATTGAAGTGTTTTTTCTTAAATACAGAACCGCTTCAGTTTCCCTTTAAGAAAAAAGAAAGACGAGTCATTCTAACACATTGCCTGTATGTGTAGGGAGCGTCAAAGAAACTGGTGGTGCCGCTAAAAGGCTTTTGATCGCCTTGTGAATGTGCATAATGGCGCATTCGCACGATCGATCAGTAACTCTGGAGAAAACCGAGTATGTCGTAGAGCTGCGAGAAGGAAAAAACGAGAAGGAGGAGGCAGTGTAGAAAATCCAAGCGAGCATTCCCACAACCGAGTCGGAGTTGCCGGAGTATTTTCTTTTTGGAAAGAATAAATAAAAGACACTTCTCTCCCAGGAATCGAACCCTGGCTCATCGCGTGGGAAGCAAACACGATAACCGTTAGGCCACGGCCGCGCTGCCTACTTGGCAGCTGCGCGCGCGGCAATATAAGGGACAAATCCCCTCGTTTTTTTTTTTTCTTTATTGCCAGACTTTGACATTAAATCAAATTGAGCACTAAAAACGCCGCCCACCGGTCTTTCGACTAGTGGGGTAAAATGTTAAAATTCTCGGATCGCTTTCAGTTTTTCGAACATCTCCAGCCATTCTGAGTCCGGATATATTTTCTGGTAGACAGGTATCATCCAGTTTACACTGTTGATGAAGTAGTGGCGTACCGGTTGGGCATCCGGGTCAGCATGATGGACTGCCATCCGGCTTTTTCATATGGCATGCAGACCTAGTAGCATCACAAGATCGTATGGGAAGGGATTGTTCTCTACCGGTAAGAACCGGATTCCTCGAGCCGTGAGTAGCAAGTCTTTCTTTAGCGTGCTTTAAAGCACGTCCCAAAACAGGATGGGGTCCCAACAGTCGAGGAACACGTGTTCCACTGTCTCCGGTGTCCTGCAGAGACAACAATCCTCACTTCACGGTGCAAACATGCCTTTCCCGGCCAACCAGGTTTTAACAGGCAAGGTGTAGTTATGCAGTTTAAAAAAAAAAAAGTCTTTACTGACCCGCGTACTTGCATTCTTTTCACGCGACACAGCACATCGCGATCCGTGCCATCACAGTACGCTGAGCGGTACAATGGGACAGGGAATAAGGAGTCCACAAGATCCCGTGACAGCCGCTTCCGCGTCACTGAACACAAGTACTCCATTGAAAAACGAACACAAAGAAACCTAAATGCGCAAACCACCTCATTGAGAAACCCACTCACTTTGCCTCCATAGTCATCACACGTAGAAACGATAAACTCTGGTAGTTTGCCAAATAATCGTACTTGAAGGACACTGCGCAGAAAGGGGTCTGTCTGAACTCGCAAAAAAAAAAAAAAAAAGAATCGTGAGACCAGCTGCCGTACAAACAAATGACTCAGGCTAAGGCCACCAGCTCTTACGCGACGAAATTGGTTATCACGACTTGTTCGTTCCCAGGTTGAATTCCATATATACTTTGAAAACACTCGGTGCATTCGCTGGAGGTGGACGCGAGAACAGTGTAACACTTGTAACAGATACCAGATCTTTGCCACAAAGAGTAGAGTACATACTGTGGCTCGTGCGAAGATAGAAAAATCACGACCCCCCCAATTTGATGCTTTGACACTGATCTTCGTTTCAGCGCTCCAAAGCTCATTGTTTTCGCAGTAATTTTTCAAAGGTACGCCCAAGTACACTCCAGGCGAGGTAGACCACTGAACCGTCTCAAACATACGCGGAACCACGTCCCAATGGCCGTGCCAGATCCCCAATGACTTCGCCCAATTGACGGCACTGGTCGTTTGTGCACAGAACTTTTTTGTGAGCTGGCCAGCCGCCGAGACGCTCTCACGATCGTTGCAAAAAATAAGGACATCATCTGCACACGCCGAAATTTTAACTTCACACGCATTTAAAGAAAACCCACAAATAGCCTGGCTGTTTATCAGAGTTCGGCAGAAAGGCTCAAGAAAAATGGCAAACAACAACGGAGAAAGCGGGCAACCTAGCCGAACAGATGATAATACCGGGATGCGCCGGGACACTTTTTTGTTAAAAACAAGACTAGTCGAGCAGTTTCTATAAGCCATTCTGATACCGTCGAAAATAACTTTGCCCACCCCTATATGATCCAATATGCTGAAAAGAATTTCATGTGACACGCGATCGAATGCCTTTTCAAGATCTATTGGCAGCATAGCGACCTTACGAAAGTGAGAGTCGCACAGCTCCACCACACTACGGTTTACGTGGATGTTGTTCATTATAGTGCGTCCCTTAATACCACATGTGTGATACTCCCCCACCACTTCCGTCATAACCCTTTGCATTCTTTTGGCGAGAATCTTCATTAAAATCTTTTAGTCTACGTTTGCAAGAGTAATTGGCCGATAATGTGACACATTACGGAGCTTCATCGGATCCTCACTCTTCGGGATCAACACTGTGTGTGTAAACAAAAAGGATGGTGGAAAGACCTTACTTTTGTAACACTGGTGATAAACCTCCAACAATACACAGGCTAAGTCGTTTTTGAATTTCTTAAAAAATGCAGCACTCAGACCATCAGGTCCCGGTGACTTCTCGTTTTGCAGTTCGTCGATGGCCTTTTCGACTTATGTGAGACATATCGGTTCTTCTAAGCCCTCTCTTGCCTCTTCACTTATCTTTGTTAAAGACGGCAGGAAGTCATTCTCAAACCCGTCCGCTGTTGCCGTCCTGTGACTCAGCAAACTTTTGTAAAATTCTACAAAGGCCCGGTCGATCCTCTCAGGGTCGCTGGTCGTGCTCCCCCAGGGACAAATCCCCTCGTTGTGCTCATTGTTGGGATAACCCTGAAGATAAGCCTTTGAGAGGACAGCCTCTTTTAGATGCGGAGCATCTCTTGCTCGGGTTTATGTCCCGCGGCGTCGGCGTCGTAGTCCGCACTCACACTACGCATGCGCAACTCTCCTCCTCTAGTCTCCTTTCCTTCAAGTGTGAGCGGTAGCGCGCTGCGCGCGTTCCCCATCACGTGACTGGGGCGGGGTCTGAGGTGAAACCGTGTTTCCCCGGAGGAGGGAAAGGAGGAAAGTTTTCGGCGCGCGGGTCGCAGCGCCAGGCCAGGCCTTTCTAGTGGGGTGAGCTTTCCCCGAAACTCCGCGGCTGTCGTCTGCTAGCATTTCCCGACCGCTCGCGTCCGTTGCAACCTAGATCTCGCCGGCCAGCCCGGTCTCGACGAGGAAACCTGCAAGCGCTGTTAGGGCATTTTGCGCCGCCTTACCGTGCGGTCTGATTAGACTTTCAAAGTTACTCGTGCTACATCAGTTCACCGCTGTTGACTCCACTTCACTCCGTTCTTCCGATGAAGTGTGATGGAAGCAACAGTCCCGTCAGTTAGTGGGTTGGCGCAAGCAAGCGTCAGCACCACCCCGATTCCCCTCGGGAAGATGGTGTAATGTTTTTGGCCTTGAAGGAGCTGCTATTTTCGTATTCTCCTCTCTTTTCTTTCTCTCCCTAAGCTGAAAGCGTGGAAGAAGCTGCGCAGTCGCCGGACCAATGAACCGGAGGATTTTTTATCCCTTTACTCCGCTGACTGGGCGCGGGTAATGGCAGGAGTGTGATCCTGTGGTAAAGGTTTCGCGGATGACGAGGTTGCTCTTTCCAATCCCGGAATGTCTGATTCCCGGCCTAGTTTCTTGTGTGCTGTACAGCGACCATCGGGGCTGCCGGAGATTTCGTCGGCGACAACGTATTCGAGTGCACCAAGGCTTCCAGTGTTTCAAAAGTCCTACGCGTATATCGGCAACAAGCGATTTCTTAAAAAAAACCCAAGGAATTCATGTGATGCGTTTAAAGTTCGGTTTGGCAAATTACTGCTTCTGCCACATTGTGTTGAATCTTCGAAGACCCCTTTCTTTTCATTTTTGTGTGGTTGTTCTGCAGTGAGCCCGTGTCGACATCTGGGATTACACATTTGATGTCCGGTATTTTCATCGTAAGTGCGCTGCTACCTACTTCTTTGCAGCAATTGACCGTTTCGTTCCAGATTACCTCTAAAATTAGGCAGTGTTTATTTCCTAGCAGCCAGGAGAATAATTTCCTCGAAATTCTATCGGCAGTCACCTGTCATTAGCTGTCTATAATCAGGTTATAACTGCAGGTAGAATACTGACTTTCTTATTCTCCCGCCCCGCTCAAAATACCCGCAGACCCATGGGGTTATGAAATCGTGTGGGTCCCACAGAACCTCTGTGGGTGTTCAGGTCCCTATGGGTCCCCGCACAGTTTGTTTGGGTGTGCGGGTCCCCACAGGGTTTGTGTGGGTGTATAGGTCCCCATGGGTCCCCGCACAGTCTGTGTGGGTCTACGGGAGCTGTGTGGGTCCTGCAGAGATCCTATAGGAGCTGTGTAGGACCAAAGTCCTGTGGGAGCCGTGTGGGTAACCCATAGGGTTTCCTAACCCCATGCTCTGTGGGCAATCTGTGTGGGTACCTGTGGGGGATGCATGCTTGACACCGTATTTTACTGCAGACCATTGCCAAGAACCGGCTGGTTCTATCTTTATTTACTGCTTGGCTCTTTCGTTTCTCTTGCTTTCGCCAGTCGTTTATTTTTTCTCCCAGTATGTGGTTCACTTTTGCTGTCGTCGACATTACAGCAATGACGTCCACATGGTGTTTTTGGCCACGGTGCTTCATCCCTGGCATTCTGAAAAATATGCAATGACAAAATATTTAAAGGAGCACAGCTTGTAGAGGTAAGGCTTAAACAAATGTTCATTTAGATCACATGCCACATCACTTTCATGAACAGTTTCATTTGGAACAGCCTTTAAAATGACACACTTGAAAATTGCAATTGCGACATGCCCTATAAAATCAATAATTAGAAAGTTAATTAACAAGCCATGGTTAATTAGTCAGCATATTGTGACGGTTATTCCCTTATCTATGTCCGCCGAGCCCCACAAACACACAGTGAAAAAGGCATCCACGTAACTCTCGCCCCTTTTTTTAAAATTATGTTCGCATTAAAATGGCACATTCTGTATGATGTCAAACCCGATTATATCGAACTATCCCTTGTATCAAACTCTTTGTGAACAGACTAGTAGCTGCAATAAAATGCATAGCGAAAATTGCGGTTACTTTGAACGAAAATTGCAGCGTCTCCCGATAGATCGAACTGCCAAGAGCGCCGTTTAGCTCTGCAAGCTGGCTTTCCCCCAATGCGGGCGACCCATTGGGGGAAAGCCAGCTTGCAGAGAGGGCAACCGCGTCAACAGCCCGGAAGTGGGGAGAGAATGAGCCGGTGAGACCTTGAAAAACGAAGAAGCGGCCACTGAATAGCCACGTGGAGCGTCCCTTATGACGTACAGACGCTCCTTCGAGAGTAAACAACTTTTCTAAATATGTCGTGTTTGTTGTCAGATTCATTCAAGCTTTCATGTAGAATTACTGGCTATATTGAACTGGTAGACAGTTTTTTGCGAGTTCTATATAAGTAGTTTTGACTGCATAGCAATTAGCAATCATCGCCATTTGAAAGCTTTTGACGTCCAGTTCCTGGTTTTGACAAGTATTGAGCTCATGAAAGATACCGTCACCACGTCAACATTTTCCAAAACCAAAATCCATAATAAAAGGTGCTGGTTATGCCCTTAAAGGGATACTTCAACGAAATTTGAAATATTCCCATCGCGCTCAAAAATAGGTTGAATATGATCCACAATATCTGTAAATGACAATCGCACGTTTGTATTTTGAGCCTGGTGGCTGTATTTCTCATTATAAACGGCCCACTCTGGCAAGCGCTCGGAGAAGGCCCAGCGGAGACCACGTGACATCCAACGCAATCCTGACGTAGGGCGTCTCAGGACGAGCAAAGCTACGGCGAGGCTGACGTCGAGATGATGTCGTAGTCGTTCCAGCCACCGAAGCTGCTGCTTTTGTACGAATTTTGAGCGACGGGTTAATCTTCCACAATCTTGAAGGGGGGCAATAGCGACTTCTGCGACACACAAAAGGCATTCCCGGGAAGAGGGGAGTTCCTCCTTCCTCTCTTCTCTCGTCGTGGCCGGAGGCGAGACACTCACCAACACTAGCTGTCAAGGTTCCTAGACGGGCATTACAAGCGAGGCATTAGCGATATCCACCAGGTGCCCGGTTTTGTTTGCCATTGCATGACAAGTACTTGAGCTATTGTAATTTTACACAATACCAAATGGGAGTTCACATTGTTCCATAGGCACATCGAAGTGACCAGATAAATGGGCATATTGTGCTATGATTTATTACAAAGGCATGCCTCAAAGCGGTAGCTTCAGCATTTCAAAGATCAGGACATAAACCCCCTTGAGTCAAAAAGAAGAAAGAGAATTGTTGCAAAATGCAACAATTCTCTTGAGAAGAAAATTTTGCAGAGCCTTTTTTTTGGTGAAGACATCAGATATTATTCAGGGCCACTGTGGCATGAATTGCAACTGCAAATGATTGGAATAAAACTGAAATGCCCTACGCATTGCTTACTTCATATAGCCTAAATAAAGGCCAGTGGTACAAAAAAAAAATCTGCTGTTTGCACGTAAAGTATAAAAAAATATTGCTTTTGTGTTTTACTGAGGTTACCTAATCTTCCTATAATTTTACTGAAAGCTTCCACCATTATGTTACACCTGTGTGCTCAATCCTGTCAGTTTTATGCGGTCCATCCAAAGACCACCGAAACATTGTGAACTCCCAGTAAAATACCAACTAGCTGCCAAGATAATGCCTTGATTGAGAAGATTTTTCAAATAACTGCTTAGGTTACATTTACGTGAGATAATTTGCACTCGCCTCTTAGGAATGCCACTTTCTTGGGTGTCAGAGGCAGCCTGCTGTCCTTGTTAAGACTGGCATTCAGCGCCACTTCGGTCACAGTCCTCTGCAGAAGGGCACTGGACCCCCACAGAGCAATGGCCAGGTTCTTCACAGCAACGCTTGGCCTTATGTCCTGGTTCACTATGTTGTCACACCAGGCTTTCCACGTCACCTTGACATCAACGGTCGTAGAAATGCACCTATAAAAAATTAAGAGGAGGCGAAACCAATGTATTTGGTGGTGAGATCTTCTTTTCATAAAATGCTGCTTCGTGCATATTGATTAAAGTAAGCTTTCGTTAGTTTAACCTCATTCTTAATCGAATCATTTTCAAACATCCTGGGAGGAGCCCATACAACAGTACTACGCTGCTCGAGCCATCAAGCTCTTTTGTTAGGTCTCCTGATTCTGCCGCTGTCGAACTGCAAGGGGTACTGGGTGGCAAGACCTCTTGTAGCGTCGGCTGCTGGAAAAGATTATTTGGCCGGCTCAGAAAAACCTGACAGTGCACTCACTGGCTGACCGTATGCCTTGTGATTTCGCTCTTCCCTTTCCAGCCCTCTTTGCCTACTAGCCCAGCTCCTTAGATGGTGTTCCATAATCCCCCTCCTCTCTCCCCTCCCCACCTCGCCCCCTGAACTTTTCGGTCGGCGTAATGGATAGAGAACATGAGAAGATGCCCACTGATATGAACCTCGAGCGTGGCTGGGACTATAAAACTAACGCCTTAAAAGAAAAGAAGCCACTTTATGCTCCAAGATTGCTGGAGTTTCATTCCCATGTACCTGGTGAACATAGGAAGAATAGACCATTTTCAAAACCTAACCAAGCAACATTGACGGTCGGTATTTCTTGGACACGAAAGCTGTGATTGGATCGAAGTCCACGTGGAACGCTGACATTACACACGTCTATCCACGCCAATCACTGACGCGGCGCTTGCTTCCAACGCGTACTCGGGATCCGCGTTGAAGAAATGGCGGCCTTGGACATGCACACACTTCTGAAAAGGGTTTATTGCATGGGCCAAAGGTAATTAATGGGGAATATGATGCTCCAAGTCTTTCAGCCCTATGCACTCAAAATGTTGAGCAGAATATTAGAGATGCAGGTCTAAACTTTCTACAAAGAGATGTCGCCTTAAATATGTTTTTCAAGACATTATAAACTTGGTTCTTACACCACAGCTGGTGAAGTGATGCGACACCAAAAAACAATAAGTTGTGGCGATGGTACTGAAAGAGAGATCTCATTTGAGCAACATTTATCGAGATCTACATGGTACATGATAAATGTCAAGGCCTTTTCATCATGAAGACATTGTGCAAGCATAGAAATGCTTTTTATCCAGAGGTATCTCCTGTAAAGCAAAGCATTACCAAATCAACTTACCATCTCACGTTCTAGGAAGTGTAGGAGCTGATATGGATCCACCTCAGCGGGTGCTTTAGCAGCTGCCTCAGCGGATGCAGGTCCAATTGTACCAGCTGCTCCATCTAAGGTGGCAGGTTTTGCAGCTGCACCACCCAAGGCTGCTCCTGACTGGCACACGCTCTGCATCACAGGAGCGGGTGCTGCTGCCACTTGTTCTGTGAAAAAAAAATATATGACATGCGTCAGAGCAGTGTGCAGCACTGCCACAAGATGTGCGTGGTGCTACACTAAACGCTGAGAGTGGGGTGGCAAGTATATACAAATTTAATCAACCACACACCAGCTTGGAGCAATGCGGCTGCACTCCTGCCCCTGTGTATACAGGGAGAGCAGTGCCACATAACACAAGGCTAATTGCAGTTTGCTCCAGCCCATACACAGCTTCTATGACACAGTCAGCCAAAAACTTAATAGGTATAGTAAGGGTCGTGGCCATGACATTTATGATGCTGTAGCTTGTCAAAGAGAGTGTGTCAAATGCATACCCTGCTCCTGCAGTCAAGTATTCGTGGTTAGGAAATAGCACGGAATATTTTTCATAAAAATCTACCGCGAAGCTTCGCAACTTAGGAGTGCTCTGGGGAGTTTTACAGATCATAGCTTCTTGACAACACGGCTTGATAGACCAAGTAAAATGTTTTCGGACATATGTGAGGGAGAGATGTACTAGAATCTATACAAAACATCCGCAGTTCAAGAGATCAGAGATCAGTGTGACAGACTTCAGCACGACAAATATGCCAATGTCATTATTTATTTTTGCAACATTAAAATGACTGAAAGTGCGACCAGCTACAGGGTGTATTCACGCAAGTCTTGCGAGTGTTGAAATGTAGGTGCAGCGCCCTGGTTGTGTCCATGTGCGATATATGACAAAATATCATAGAGACCAATACTGGAAACTTCTCTGAAAATCAATGGGCACGGTGGCAAAGGACGAGAGTGGCACTGCTCACCGCTCACGCCGTTCACAAGCGCACCAATGGGAAGACTTTAGCCATAATTGGGAACACTAAATAAACAAATACAAAACACAAATACAACGCACACAGCAACACTGCATGGAAGTAGTGACGCACTTCTGTTGTAAACCCAGCATTCCGCTACGAAGGAATGCACAATTCACTACAGGATTTCATTTCACGCGAGTGGCATCGGAATGCCAAGGCCAGTCCCATAAACGCAGTCTGTGTTAAAACAATCCTAGCAGCAATAACTTGCTATATATTGACTCAATATATAGAGACCCTTACCATGAACAGCCTTGGCAGTCTTCCATGAAGCCTGGACTTCAGCAGAGGAGGCTGTCATCCTTGTGTCGTCTCAGGACACTCGCATCAGGATGGCGAAGGTGAATGCCAACTTCCACTTGGCAAAGGCGCAGTAAGTATAAGATGAAGCCACAAAGTAGAATATATGATAAAAAATATCACGGACCAACTTAAAAAATTGCACAAAAGGACAAAAGGACAGGAAACAGTAGGACAGCAGACTGGTGCACACTCGCAACTCGATCTATTGAACACAAAGAAACTAAGAAGATCGAGGATCAGAGAAATCAGAAAGGCTGTGTTCGGAGAACGTGAGCTTCAGAAACCGGAGCGTAAGGCAAAGATGTCAGGTAGATTATTTTGAAGAAACTTTAGAATTAGCAATAGCCTTTCCACGTAGTAAGGTGGTGAGTTCCTCTGATTGAACATCTCGAAAATGGCACACAAAAAACAAGGAATAAAGGGGAGGAATACATACACTACATACGAGTGGAGACTCCCAACTCATATAAAATGGAGAAGAAAAAAACAAAGAATGCGGAAGGAGCTTTAGCAACAGTTCGAACAGGTCCAAGGGAACGTGGTAATTAACCCATATGCATAAGAGTGTAAACACAAGTTTCTGGCAGCTTAGGTAAAGACAGATGTGCGGACACATTGGTTGCCCATACTAGGAATAATAAAGGCCTAAATAATCCCCTTTTATGTTTTTCATAGTATCTGCTAATTATTCACGTTTTTTCTAAGGATGACATACACGAGCAGTGTAAACAGTGCATAGGTAGGTGACAATCCATCATAGATTTTAGAGAGAGATTGAGCTGTTTTTATGTATTAGCCATCCATCTGTTACCCTTAACTGACATAAAAAATTATGTTTTTTAAATCTGCTCTTGCTAACAGGTAAATCAGCGCGTTCCACTTGGGCCTGTGCTCGAGCTCCTTCCGCATACATTATTTCTCCCTTATCTGATTTATGCGAGTTCAGTCTGCGCTCGCATGAGGTCTGCGTGTTACTCTCCCTGTCTCCTTGGCTTTTTGCAAACTATTTTTCAAGGTGTCCAATTAGTACCAGCTCACCACCTTACTACAATCATGCAACAGCTAAAAACAATTACAACTTACACCATTCGCTGAAGGGAGTACCACAGGAAAAACAGGGATCGGGTGAGGTATGTCTAACACTATATACTTACACTGAACAAAATATAGATAACAAAAACTGGCGAGACACTACCTTAATTGAGGACATGCTTGTACATTTCCCTAGAAGCTTGTAATTAATACTTGATAGCCTCTAAAAAAAAACACCAGTAAGAAGAGAATAAATGCTTTACCATTTGAAGCAGCCTGAGTGTTTCTGGAGGTGTGAAATTCGTTACACGTGCGTTGGATCATACGAAACACGTGCACAGCGAATGATCTTTAGAGCTCGACATTTCGCGAGGAATAAGTGCCGGCGTCAAAAATTATTTCGCGGGCACAAATTCTTGCGATCGGCAGTGGTATGCTATGCATTAATCACCATGGGGTGAATTCATCGCGGCACCAATTTTTGGCAATTCTTTTCTGAGTACGAATTGCGAAAATGAAGGCGTCTGCAGACGACTGGGGCGGCGAAAGCTACGGACTTGCTCGATCAATCAATCGCTGCTTTTTGTCGGGTCCGGCTCTCAGCACGCAAGTACGGAGAGTGGCGTCGGCGATGCAGGGGCACCGCATCTTCCAGAAATTTTAGCTTACAAGTAAACAATACGGCGGAGGGAGGAAATCAACCCCCACCCCCCCTCCTCTTCCGCCTTTGGCCCCCCAGACTCCCACCCCGTCTCCCAAAGAGTTCCGCCACTACTGATCGAACTTAAACGAGTAGACAGCCTCTGCATCGGGGAAAAAAGAAAAACAGTCTCGTATAACACCATTCGCGCACAATTAGTAATACTGGTAAAAGCAAGCGATCTACAGACAATAACAAGTCTTTTGAACGCAGGAAATATTCTAGCCCTAACGAACAAAAACGAACTTACTTCGATCCCGTGCCATGATCTTGGCTGTTGAGCAGAATTGACGTAGTTCCACGTCCCACAGTCGCTTCCGTCTTTGTCGGACACATTTGAAACTAAAGCAAACTCCACGCATCACCACTAATCGGGTAATTGGACCGTTAGCCGGTCGTGAACACAGGCATTCAAACTGTTCAAACACACACGGCCAACAGACCAGCGAAACGTGCGCCTAAAAACAAAGTGGATTCGATTGGATTCGTTGGCTATTATGGATGCCTAGCGACTTTACGGAATAGGCTATGTCGTATCTTCAACACGCTTGCAATGAAAACGATCAGCAAAACGCATTAAAACTCATAACTATCGGAGACACAGTACAATAATAAATTATTGAGCATGTCAACAATGCCACAATATTAGAAATACCTCTGAACAGGTAGCAAAAAATTAAATACGAGAACTAACCACAAATGAATTCAAACAATTTAGCAACATATAACCTTCCTAAAAAAGAGCCGAGGTCACCGGGCGGCGGTAGCTGGTGTGTGACGCTCTGGTTTGTTGAGCGTGTGGTCGTTGGTTCGAATCGCCGTAAACGCGCCACCTTTTTGCTTGGTTTTTAATTTTAAATATTTTTTCTCATCTTTTTGAACTTTTTATAATTTTAAATATTTTTTTCCCACCTTTTTTTATTCGTTTTTATTTTTAAATCTTTTCTCGTCTGGAACGGCTGCGTCTGGAACGGCCGTCTGGAACGGCTGCGAAATAATGAGTTCTGGTGGAAACACCGCATCGGCCTCTGGCCGAGGTATTATTGAATCGTCTAATGTCACCTCAAGTGAGTACAGGATCACCCTTCCTCGTCTGCCAACCGGAAACATCGTCCTCAATTCTGTATTTCTCCACGCCGACATGTCCTCTAGGCCTTATACGGCACCGGACTTCCGAGATGCTCTCAAGGAAGTAATAGACCTAAAAGACATAAAAGCCACCGGACAATTCCAAATGGGCCATGTATGGATGGTCACCTGCGTCAACGCTCTCGCCAAAGAAAAGCTTTGCCTTCGTGGTGAGCTGCTCGTCAAAGGCAAGAAGTGCCTGGTGATCGACCCAAACACGCGGGATCTCAAGATGAAGCTCCTGTGGCTTCCGGACCATCTCGAGGATAGGCGCATTGTCGAAGCGTGACACCATACGGCATAGTGCGCAGCATTCATCGAGAGAAGTGGCGCTGTCCGGAAATGGAACACATGGACACCCTAAACAGGGAAGTAGACATCACCCTACATGAAGGAACGGCGACGGAGAAGATTCCTCACCTGCTACAAGTGTACGGAATGCAAACGCTCGTCATCATCCCGGGAAGGCCTCCTTTGTGCCTCAGGTGCCACCGGGTCGGACACATTCGACGGCAGTGCAGGACACCGCGCTGCTTCAAATGTGGTACTTACGGACACATCGCTGACGCTTGCGTCACGACTTACGCGACCAAGCTTCGTGGGAAAGTGCCCCATGACGCAGAAGACCACTCGGAGCTCCTGATGGACATCTCCGAGGTCGTTGACGCTTCAGGCCACACTTCTTCTGCTTAAACCTTCATGACACACATTAAGGATAACTCGCCTGCAACAGAGACAGCCTCTGGTGTCAAGCAAAACGACCCTGGAATCCTCCCAGAGCTAACGCCTGCGCCCTGCGACCCCGGTGATGATGATGACGCCTCATCGACGGCAACGATTGTCGAGGAAGACGCATCATCAGACGCAGAAGACATCGCTGCCCCCGCTGAGGTCACTCCAAAGGCCAGCGAGAAAGAGGCAGTAGCACCGAGGCCAGAGGTTGCCACAGAACTTGGCGACCAGATTGACCCTGTGCCAGTAGATGACGAGTCGTTTATACGGGCTAGAAAGGACCGCAAACAGGTAGGCTTTAGGCCGAAGCCATATTCCAAACAAAGTAGTCATAAACCGCTCGATAACAACCAGAGCGGTGACTTTAACTCCCCTTAAAGCAGTCCCATGGGAGACCCCGCCCTTCCTTTACATTTTATCACTCTAAATGTAAGAGGCCTGAGGTCTAAAAGGAAGCAGCGCCAACTCTTAAGGCTCTTTAATTACGAGCATATTGATATAGCCGCTATACAGGAAACAAAATTATCATCAGATGAGGACATTGCAGAAGCCTTAGAACCCTTTCGAGATGACTTTGAAGTATGTGTAAGTCATGCAGTGGGCCTTTCTGCTGGTTGTTTTTTGTTTCTGCGTAAATCGCTTGGCTATCCGTCGGTTTCCTTATCCGTTGACCAGGAAGGGCGTCTGATTTCATGCGACCTTTCTTTGAGGCAGAGTGAATGGCGGATTATTTGTGTATATGGGCATAATACTGTGAATGCAAGGCTCTCTTTCTTCAAATTTCTAGCCAATTTTTTGGACACCGACAAAGTGGTGGTGCTAATGGGAGATTTTAACTGTGTCTGTAATGCAGAAGACCGAGCACTAATTCAGACGCGTTATGATAGAAGCGCCTCGATTCTCAAACACCTGCTTCAGGAGCACAACCTTGTTGATGTGGCATGTCGGAAAGATATGTCAATACGTTTTACCCACTTCCAAGGTGTTTCCCACGCTCGTCTGGATAGGATATACGTGTCGGGCGAAGCATTCAGTTCAATGGCGAGGTATAACGTTAAACCGATTTTCTTTTCCGACCACTGTATGGTTTCTGTTCGCTTTGGTGCCAAGGCTCCCCGTGTATTTCGACCTAAATGGGAACTATGGAAATTTAATGTGAGTATCCTAAAGGATGAAAAGTTTTCCAAAGAAGTTTTGACGATTCTGCAAAAATGCCTTGATAATCAAAATATGCATATTTTCGCCATATGGGATAGCTTCAAACAAGAGGTTAAAAACTTGGCAATTGAGCGTTCGACAACAGTATCTTATGAAAACAAACAAAAACGTCGCGAACTTTATAAAACTCTTTTAATGTTTCATGAATTAGAATGCATAAATCCTGGTTTCTACAGTGATGATATTAATGTCACCAGAGCCCAGCTTCAGGCATACGAGACCGAAAAATATCGTGGAGCGGTCGTTCGTTCGCGCACAAAAAAGTTTTTGCTTGGTGAGCAGCCCACGAAGCGATCTTTGGATGACGAAAGAAGATATGCGTTGTCTAAAGAAATTTTAGAAATTGACCATAAAGGCGTGACCCTTAAAGAACCGACACTGATTGTAAAAGCATTTCATAATTACTACTCGAATATCTTTGGTAAGGTTATTCCCACAGGCAGTCACACTGATGTTCAAAACTTGTTATCAAATATGCCTTTTCTTAACGACGACTCCAAAAAGATAGTAGAAGGCCCAATAACATTAGACGAAGTAAAAGCCGCCATTGACTCACTTAAGACCGGTAAAACACCAGGACCCGATGGCCTCAGTGGTGAATTTTATAAAAAATTTAAAGAACAATTAAGCCCAGTGTTACTTAAAATTTTCCACGAATCTTACAATTGTAAGATGCTCCCACCTTCCTTTTATGACTGTCACACCGTTCTAATACCTAAAACAAAAGACAACGAACTGCTAAAAAAAGTAGAAATTACAGGCCGATTTCACTGTGCAATGTAGACTATAAGATCTTCGCTAAAATAATTAATGAAAGACTTCAGATGGTAATCGAAGACCTTGTAGGTGAGCATCAAACCTGCGGTATACGCGGTAGATCCATTCAAACAAATATCCACGTTGCCCGCTCGGTCCTTGAATATGCATCAGATAGTAATGGTCAGGTTGCGCTAGTTCAAATCGATTTGGCCAAGGCTTTTGATCGCGTGAGTCACACATTTTTGCTTGCAATCCTCTGTCACATTAATGTGGGCACCGCAGTTTGTGAAGGCGTCAACTTGTGTTATGAAAACAGCTCAACGAGATTAATAGTTAACAACATGCTATCTGATAAAATACCAATAAAATCGTCTGTTAGTCAGGGCTGTCCCCTATCTCCTCTTCTTTTTGCCCTGTACCTAGAGCCCTTTTGCCTGAGCATACTTGAAAGCCAGAACATCCGAGGAATTTTGATTAAGCAGGCTGAAGTAAAGGTTCTCGCCTATGCTGACGATGTGGCTGTTTTTTGTACCGATAAAAAAGTGTAAAAGAAGCCATGACTGTAACCGAAACGTTTTGCAATATTACTGGTGCTTCCATGAACCCTGGGAAGTGCAATGGGTATTGGTATGGATCGTGGGCTACCATGCCTTCATCTTTCGCCGGCATTGCCTGGGACCGAGGCTCGCTTCAGTATCTAGGAGTTCCATTATCACATATCAGAAGCAGTAAATCCTATTGGACATCGATGGCAACTATATTGAAAAGAAAAGCTGACGCTTGGAAAGAGCGCAACATGTCCATGTTTACTAGAGCTAGTGTGTGCAACGTGTTTCTTGTGTCCAAGCTCATGTACGTGTTGCAGGTGATGCATTGTGCTCGTACGAACCTTCAAAATTTCATCGTATATTCGCCACCTTTATTTGGCGTTCATCATGGGAACCTCTCAAGAGAGACAACCTTTTCCTTCCTCTTGAAGCAGGAGGCTTGAATCTGTGCCATTTATTTGTCCGGCAGTTAGTGTCACGTTTCTTTTTCTTTAAAAATGCTGAACATCCCTTTTTGAGAACCGTTCTCCAGCTACGGCTGGCTAACAGTCTTAATTATTTAATTGTTTCTAGTGACGATACATTTGACAGGAAACCTTGGGGTTTCTTAAAGGAGGTTGTAGACACATTCGGTTTTCTTAAGGCACGTTTCTCGTTAGAGTACTTGTTCAATGTCACACGCAAGCAGCTATCAAGAGCGATAATCGATAGCATATTCCCTGTCCCACTTTATCGAAGCCGTTTCTTTATTGATCCTCAAAATGATGTCCTTAATAGGGTGACAAAGATGTCTGTACCACCATCAACCAAGTCATTTTTCTTCAAACTACATACTTCAACGCTGCCGGTAAAGACTTGGCTCCAAAGCAGGGGAATATATGTTCCATGGTCTGTAAACTGCAGGTTATGTAATAAGCCCGAGACTATAGAACACTGTTTTATTTATTGTAATGACGCCTTTTTCTTTTGGGACGTGCTACAACGAACTTTAAAAAAGGACCTTGACATTACGGACCAAAATATCCGCTTTCTTCCATTTTCCAAAGATGAAGTAGTACCATATGACTTGTTTGTACTATTAGGCCTCCACAGTCTATGGAAATGTAGAATGATTGATCGAAATGCTGAACCGCCTCGTACAACAAAATCTATTTTTGTGGAGCAAGTGGCTCAACTACGCAGTGCATATGCAGCGCAAAACGTTCAACCTGACTGGTTTCCACTTCTAGATGCATGCATAGGACTGCCAGACTTTTGAAAATTTGTTTGTTTGGGGCTTTATTAAGCTCGTTAATTATCTATGTCAATCCTCTAGATCTTTAAGCCTAGATATAGTTTGAGTTTTTTTGTGTGTCTTTCTGTTCTTCGTAGGGTGTAGCGTGTATCAATATCAAACCAATGGCCAAATGTAAAGATGCCAAGTTTGATTGCGAGATGAATGTGCCTTGTATATATTATTTATTTGTGTAAATGTACGCAGTCTTGCCTGGATGAATGTCTCTTCTGTTATATAACTTCCTTGTAATAAAGTTATAAAAAAAAACCGGGCGGCGGTAGCCTAGTGCGTTGACGCTCTGGTTTGCTGAGCGTGTGGTCGTTGGTTCGAATCGCGGCCCAGGTAGCACGCCAGAGGAATGTCCAACTTGGGCAAAGGTCTGGCAAACATAAGGGCCCAACTTTGGCGCAGTTAGGTTTTTGCACCATGGCACTCATCAGTGCCAAAGTACGGTGCCTAACTATAGCCTTAGTTGGGCGATCCTAGGGCATGCCAAAGTTTGGCGCTTCTCTGGTACGCCAGAGGAGTGCCATAGTTGGTGCCATACTTGAGCCATAACTGCCACAGTAAATCCTAATCTGGGAATTCGGGGCGTGCCGAGGTTTGGCGTTTCTCTGGTCCGCCAGAGGAGCGCCAAAGTTGGTGCCGTACTTCAGCCATAACTGCCATAGTAAAGCCAAATCTGGGAATTCGGGGCATGCAAGATTTGGCGTTTCTCTGGTCCGCCAAAGGAGCGCCAAAGTTGGTGCCATACTTCAGCCATAACTGCCAGAGCAACGCCTAATTTCGGTATTTGGGACGTGCCAAAGTTTGGCTTTTCTCTGGTCTGCCACAGGAGTGCCAAAGTAGTGCCATAATTGAGCCATAACTGCCAGAGCAACGCCTAATTTGGGTATTTCAAATAATGTAGTATTTCAATTTTTTCATTTAAGTTCACCACACTAACTAGGTGGCGCCACGAACTGCCACAGCAATCCCCATAGCCAGGCGGCGCTACTGTTCACACATCGGGCCCGTGCGCCCAGGCGGATTTCCCCCGGGGCCTTTGAAGCCCGCGTTGTTTGGTATGAGTAAATCAGTACGTGTTTGGATCTTGACCTCGGCGGTCGTGTCTTCTCTGCCGGGGCGTTCCCGCCCTTGGGCTGCGCCGGTCCTCGCCTCACCACTTCGTCATGTGAGACCTCGTCTTTTCCGCAGGCCCACGTAGGCCCTCCGATCCCATATTTTCACGGGTGACAGATTTTAATTAGTACTACACTCTGGTCTGCCAGAGGTGCAGAAAAGTGACATGGATGAGCCGAGGCAAGATTGCTGAAAATGCCAGACTTCTGCCACATAAACCTGAAATACCACCCACACACCATACCAAAATATGATTTTTGAAATGAGTAAAGCTATACGCACTCCGGAGTGCACCTATGTCGGAAATGGCTATACGCACACCGCGGAGAACTCGTGCTATTTGGGTCGCCCTTTTCGAACGGCGGGTGTATCACTGGGGAGCTTGTTAACACAGCCCCCCGCCTGCGTTCACGCCGCTTCGCGGCGACAGTATCGGCTGCTAATTACAAAACTTAACCAGTAAACGCCGCTTCGCGGCGTCCAGCCGGCAACACAAGCCCCGCTGTCCCCGATCGAACCTCCGGAAAGGGAGTCCCATACCATTTAGTTCTGCGAAGTTTCGGCGACAACATTCGGTTTTCTAAATGTTCATCGCAAGAAGAAATGTCGTAAATATCGCCAAATGCCTCGACAAAACAAAATGTTCCAGAAAACAAAAGGAACAAAGTAGGCCCACCGCGGATCGAACCCGGGTCCACTTGCGCTCAAAGCAGACGTCTTGACCCCTACGCTATGCCACCGCTTGGAAAACTCGCTGTGACCATTCGTTTTATACGAGTTAGCGGAGTGCGTATAGCCATTTCCGTTCGAAGTGCACTCCGGAGTGCGTATAGATTTACTCTTTTGAAATACTAGACCCAAGCCAAAGTAGGCATCTCTGAACATGACTTAACTACAAAGTTATGGCGATTTAACAATTTTGGCTGCATCAACTGGAGTGTTATTAGAGGAAGACAAGCGCCGAAAGACTAGGACAAAGTAGGGAAACGATGACACAAGGCGCAGGCCAAACCGGGCGTTGTGTTAATGATCGCGCGAGAGCACGCCACTTCCTTAAAACAATCACCTTCTGGGCACCTGGCTGTGCATTGTTACCGATGCGAGTGCACACCAGTTTTCAATGACATGGCAATCCTCGGGCGATACAGCAAAAAGATTAACAGAGAAATTCATGAGGCGTACGCAATAAAGAAGGGTGCAGATAAGTGCATAAGTGAACCTTCCGTGACTCTGACAGACAGAGCGTTTATTCTAAAAGAGTGGGCACGTGGAAAGTGACGTGGGGTGTTTGAAAGTGTATACAAGACTGTTTTTCCAGAAATAAAAACTTCAGTTGCGAGTGCGCCTTGTGTCGTCGTTTCCCTACTTTGTCCTAGTCTTTCGGCGCTTGTCTTTTCTCATAATGAACCAACTGGCCCAACTCACCATTTTGTTGGAGTGTTATTACATATAGACTGTTTCACCTTACAATAACGTGAAGTTGAGGGACTGCATTGACATGGGTGGGTGGGTGGTGGGGGGGGGGGGGGGGGGGGGAAGGGTGAGGGGTGCATAATCATGCAATAACTTCACCATGCTGGTCTGCTTGGGATAGCTCGCAGCATCCATGGCAGACCATTGTAAAGTTAGGAGTATAGCTTTTATTCCCGCATTAAACTATACATCACCCCTAGTTGAAACCCATAGAAATAAAAACAGTTCCACCAGTGGTGCTAAAAAAGGGCAAAAACAAAAGACTGTGGTCACGGGTTTTATTCTTGAAAATCCTCGTCGCTCCAGCCACCGGATGCGGCAACCTCGAAGAGGTCCACAATATCGAACGAGGCTGCAGCTTCGCCCGAGGCTGCCGCTTCGCCCGAGGCTACAGCGTCGTTCGAAGCTGGAGCCTCGCTCAATGCTGCAATCCTCCTCGAAGCTGCAGCATCTACAGCGTCCAAAAAGCGGGAACGCCGCCCGCCTTCCCGGTCCTTCACACCGTAGAGATAGACCCGGATGGCCGCCTCTACCTCCGTGTCAGCCGCCTTCGTTTTTTTTTGGACTGCAGCTAGAACACCAAATACAAAACACAGTAATGACACAAGTGAGACTAAATTGTTGTCTCCACCATTACGCCATCCCATTAACAAAATATGCTGATGTTATCTGACGAAATGGTGCAATAACGTGCTTGAATAACTGGAAGATGGTTTAGTACAAAATATGTTTGTGCTCTTATTTTCTATCTGTGACAGTATATTCACACAATTATGGACACGCTTCGTCCAAAAACGTGCAATCACGAGGATTACAGCAAAACAAAAGATGCTCATACACACTGTACTGCAGTGCTTTTGCTTGCTTTTATGCACTGCGATTTGCTTCGCTATATGAATGCCTCATAAATGTTTAGGCTAGTGAAATAAAAAAATGACACATTTTTACAATAGCAAGTTAAACACAAAATTAGCCATCTATAAACAAAAGCTATTGAGTGCATTTTAACACATAAAATATTGGATTTTAGTTTCTGAGCTTACCAAAGGGCTTGCATTTGTATCATAAAAAATGTACATGAACAAAAATGTTATGGAGTAAAAGCTGTGGGTATCCCTGTGATCTCTCTTCCCCAATGGTTCTGATAACGGCCGCAGGTGGGAATGCTCGACCTTCTTTGCCATAAGCTCCCGACTCGTTCGTGAAGCAGAGGGTCTCCCGCCTTGGAGGGCCCTCCTCTCACTCTCTCCCGGTGGTACCTCTTTCCTTTCCCCCGCTCAAATGCAAATCACTGCTGACAGGCAAGGAGGTTTTGCCTCCTCTTTCCCCACTTTCAGGAAGGTGACTCGTCCGGTGACCGCGAAATAGAAGGATGTGTATCTGTGACTTCTCAGATGCTTTCCCAATCTTGGCTCTCCGGAACCCTGCATCTCAGGTAAGGACCTTTTCTTACATTGCAGGCAAGGGGGGGGGGGGGCAGTTTGGATGGGACATAGTAGTTTGTACAGGAGAGTATTTTAACAAATACTCTTGGACTCTGTCCTTACTCTGGTATGTGTGTCTTCTCTTCTGCTATATTCGACAATCAGACAAGGAGTCGATCATTGGCACAGACAGAAGAAATTTATCGAACCGATCCTCGGCGATGTGGCCCTAAACGTCGTCTACATTGCTGTGGAGATGTGGGACCGCGCTACTAGGTTTGGTGTCTCCTTTGAGATTGCTGCCACTGTTGAAACAGCCCTTTGGTTACTCTATCGGTACTTCTGCTTGAGATAACCAAAGGGTTATCTTAACAGTGGTGGCGATCTCAATGGAGATGTCAACCTAGTAGCACGGTCCCACACCTCTGCGGCAATGTAGACAACGTTTAAGGCCACGTTACAGCGGGTCGGTTTGATAAGTTATTTCTGCCGTCGGTGCCAATGATCGATTACCTTGTCTCACTCTCTCGAATATAGCGGAAGAGAAGACACAGGTACCAGAGTAAGGACAGTGTCCAAGAGCATTTATGAAAACACTCTCCTATACGAACTACTATGTCCCCACCCGAAACGCTTCCCACACCGGCAAGGTAAGAAAAGGTCCTTACCTGCCATACACGGAGTTCTAGAGAGCCAAGATCTAAGAAGCATCAAAGAAGAAGCTGAGACATGTCCTATCTCTTTTGCAATCCCCGCGCAAGTCCCCGTTTCCGAAAGCGGGAAAAAAAGGAGGCGAAACCTCGCTTGTCGTTCGTGAGCTGCATCGGAGCGTGGGGCCAGGAAGAGGTCCACCCGGGAGAGTGAGAGGAGCATCCACCAAGACCGAGGACCTTCCGCTTCACGAGCAGGTCAGAGCTCACGGCGAAAGAGGCCGAGCGTTCCAACCTGCGGCCGGTATCACAGCCATCAAGGAAAGGAGACCACAGGAATCCCCACAAAGCATTGGGAGACATGCTTTCCTACCTTTACCAACCCACTCCTTGTTCTTTTACCAATTTCAATTAATAAGAAGTATAAAAAGTAACACTGTTGATACTGTAACTTTTTTTATTTGTTATGCCAATCAATTAAGATAACTTACCATTTTACTCTACTAATTGATTTTTTTTTTAATTCTTAGTTTTTCCTCAGACAATTATAAAATTGAATGGAATTCCTTATGACAGTATTAACCACTATTCTGTAAGTGCATTTGTTTCCATTTTGTGCTCTAAATGCATAACTCATATTTTGATGCTTCGACCTGTAATGCTTTGCCTTGCCATGACCCCACAGATAGGATCAATGTTTGTAAATAAAAAAATACTAGATCAGCAAAGAAATAAACAAAATATCCAACTTTATGCCTACGGACCTTCAGTACTCAAGCTGAAGCTAAAGATTAAGCAATTACAGATCCAAATACATCCCTGAGACCAAAGTATAATGCAAAATAAGAGCATCTTTTTACATTGAAAAATGGGGCACACTCTGCATGTTTTAGAGTAGAAGCTTCTTGTAAATGTTTGCTTTGTGTCAAAACATCATGTTCATTGGGTATACAAAAAATTACTAGATATCCATGTTCAATAAATAAAGCTGTAAATGACAAAAGTCATACCTTTAATAACGGAAAACAGCTTGGTTCCTTTAAATGGCTGTTTTCCCTGCCGCCCCACGAACGTAAAATGCGCCTGAACTTCTTTTTTGAGGGTTCGCTCCATATGCAGCGACTTCGGTCC
>JABSTQ010006196.1:0-147500 GCA_013358835.2 Ixodes persulcatus
TTCAATTACCGAGCCTCAAATGTAATCGATTACCGTTACAAATTACTTTCACTGAAAAGTAACGGATTATTTTATTTCGCTACGTTACAAATTACTTTCACGTTGCTTTTTCTGTACATTTATTCAAAAAACAATAGAAACAATTTTGATATTTTTCGCAAAATATTCTGCAACACTACTTTTCATTTCTCATACGCCCGTATTATGGCATTACTTGTAAAAATTAAATATTGTATTTAAGAGAAAGAGTGTAGGTGCACTCCGTTCACCTGTAAGCTCACAAGTCACCTAAAGATGCAAACACACCCGCCATCCCGCTAGCTTACGGCCTGCGGAAATGATCCCAGGAATTGTGCAGACAAAGCTAGTGGTGGGCATGCTCAGTAGCAGCATCTGACTCCGCTACGAAATTCGGAGCTAAAGAAGCGATCTACGAAAGCTTCCTCTTGACTCGGGTGTTTTGCCTGTTATTCACAAGAAGAGAAAGACTTTATTCTAACGTTACGATGCAGAATGCAGAACGCAGGTGTCCCAGCTTACCTTGAAGCGTTTCTGTAGATTAGAGTCTGTTGCTCTTGCTGATGACAATGTGTGTTCTTTTGGAAAGTAAAGTATGCACTGAAACTCTAGGATTCCGTTCTCCTTAATGCCCTGAATTTTGAGCATCTCATTAAGAGGTGGCCATGGAGACGACGGACGCTCCGTGACCGAAAACTCGACCAGTCAGAGAAAAAGTTGCGGTTACGTGTTATCGATCATTCGTCGGTTCTCACTTTAATGCCAATATTCGTGGAGGCCAGTGGAGGGGAGGGCATAGAGAGCGAAAGAAGCGGTGGCCATCAGTCTCACAAACCAATAGAGGATCACACCACTTTTACGCGTTCTTTCACTCTCTCTGCCAGCGCTCCGTAGATGGCCTACCCCCCCCCCCCCCCTTCTTTTATGTTGACAGTTGACTGCAAAGTGAGGAGTGCACTCGACCACCATGCCCAGACAAGTAAACCAAAAGAAGTATCGTCCGTTCCCTCGAAGACGATGCTCTTCTTAGCCTCGCGCCGGGCGATTTTCAGCCGTGCCACAAGAGCGCGCTATAAGTAGTGCACATCAAAGACGAAGAGAATTCGACCCCCTCGCGCGATGCTACATCGTCTGTTACGCGAGCTGTGAACCCGCGAATCGAGGGGGTACGGACCCACGTTTGATGTCTGTGCAGGTGGCAGGAGACGTCGAAGAAGTTGGAAAGATTGAAACGGCGTAAAAGACAAAAACAAATAAACACGAAGAGCTTTCTCCTGCCCGGGAGAAGAAAAAAAAAAAACACGATGGAAGGCGACGCAGAGACTACATGGCGTTTATCTTACTTGATCTTTGTCTTCCGTATATTTGTACATGCCTTGCCCATTTTTCTAGTGGTTCTACTAACCGGTCATACAAAAAATCGTGTTTTCTTTTTCGGCTATTCTCCCCTTTCTAATGTTTTCTATATTGTTGAACTTGCTCTCTTCGTGCTGCTGAATGTACTGTTCGTATTCCTCCAGTTACTGTATTATGCTTATATTTTTAAAAAGTAACGAGTAATTACAGTAATCCGTTACCAATATCTCCTAACGAAATTACATTACAAATTATTTCCGAAAAAAAATAACGTGGCAGTTACAAAATTACTTGAAAAAGTAACGGATTACAAGTAATCCATTACTTGTAACGGATTACTTAAAGGGGCGATGCAACGATTTTTGTATTTTGCGCAAATAGCGCTTAGAACGGATCCCTAACGTTAATGACCTGTAAAATACCCGTTCGTTTTTCACCACACGCAATCGAAGCCGCAGAAAAAAAATAAAGAAAAACGAGCAGAATTCACCCCCTCAACTCGCAGCCAGAACAAGCGGCCACGTGATCTGGAGCCGATTATATGCCGCCAATGTTGATCATAGCCATGCGCTGGGGTTGGCAAGGCACAGGACACGCGCTGAGTTCCAGACATTGTTATGGTTCGGCTGTTGTCGTCATTGCAGCGATTGGACACAGGACACTACCCGAATGCTTCTCGAGCTATCGATTATCACGAGCCCAAATCGAGTGTCCACGCCATGCTCGGGTCCAATCTATGAGCCGCATTCAAATATCGTCACTGGGCGGTACTGCCAACGTTACTAGATAACCTCAGTTGTGGAACTCCCGCAAAGGGGGTACCCCCCCTCACTCACCTCCATCCGCCTAGAGTCATTCGAAGCGCCATCTATATTTTCGTTTCATATTTGTGCATTCTAAAGAGCACAGCTGAAGCGCCAAATGGCGATCACAACGCCGCCATTTCTCCCGCAGCGGTCACTCTAGGAACTGCAGGTGACATCTATTTTTGGCTTCAATCGGGTTACAGGGGTGCCACTCCCGTATCCCCAGCGTACGCGCCGCATAATACCCCCACAGTTAAAATGCGCCTAGGTCGTGACGCGCTACCTGAAATCCCCGCTGAGGCGTGGTTGTATAAAAACATTATTAATTGTGCTGCAAAACCTTGAAAACTAAAAATTTTAGAAAACATCACCCACCCCTATTTTGTATTAATCTCCAATAAACGTTACTACAAAAAGAGTTTTTTTCGTTGGTTTTTACGTTTCTAGTGACGTTGAAACGAACGTATCCCGATTCAGTTACCAAAGCAGCCGTCCGGCGGCGCGTCGAGCGAATCTGGGCGAGTCGTGGTGAGTGAGGGGGGGTACTGTTCGTGCATGCAGCGTCTATGAACAGTTCCGTAACTGAGTTAATCTAATAACGTTGGGTACTGCTACCGCCGAGCTACGTCATCAGGTTTTGCGAAGGAGAGATTGAATGAGAACACTCGGTTTTGTCCTCGAAATTACAGCGCAACAAAAGAGTTTCTTGGCCAGTGGCGTTGCGTGCGAGTATCCTTGAGTCCCACTAGTGCCAGTAAGCTCGTGTAAAGTGAAAAACATTCCAATTGAATATCGTTGCACCGCCCCTTTAAGTCTGGTATCAAGCCCCTTATGAAAGTTGGTACCGTCGGCTGAACATCAGTGCACTCTACGTCGTTTTGGGGTGTATTATATATGACAAGAAGTGTAAAAATATATCTTTTTTTTTAGAGTGTATTGTACAGTATACTGTTTCGTGAAAAGGATTCTATAGAGCTTGCGACTGACCTAAGAAGCTTAAGACCTGGTGTACGAACAATTAAATGTCCCTAAATGTTATTGAATGAGTTCACGTAAGCTATACCAAGAAATTAAAGAAATTAACTTTTCAGTATTGTTTCTACACTGAACCAATAAGAATAGAATCAACACACAAATACTTAGTTGTGATATTTTCTGAAGACGGTCTTGGGTCGGCGCAAGTGTTATTGAAAAGGCAGGCAGGCTCTTAGTTTTTTTTTTTTTTTTTTTTTTCAGAGTGAACTCAAGCATGTTAGCAGCGAGGTTAAAAAATTATTATTAAGCGTACGTTAGGCCGATTCTAAAACATGCTTGCCCTGTGTGGGATCCGGTTTACCGTGTTTATGTCAAATCACTTGAGCGCATTCAATCTGTCGCTGCTCTGTTTGTCCTGGGGACATGGGGTAGCTTTTTAAACACAAGGAAAATTAAATAAGAGTTGGGCTGGGCTTTCTTGGAGCAGTGCCATAGAGGCGTCCGACTGAAGCTTTCTCGTTCTATTTATCATAAGCAAACAGGAATTATTACCTCATCCTACTTACAAAACCAAATTAAATCTGAACGCGAACAAATCATTCTTGCAAAGTTCGACGGTATGCCGCCAGGACAAATATTTTTATGTGACTCCTATTTTTTGGGTCCCATATCAGAGTGGAATTCGTTACCAGCGGAAGTGATGTGCCGCGAGAATATTGATTTATCTTGTGATGCCTCGTGCCCCCCCCCCCCCCCCCCCATTACGCCCAAAAAGCGCCGCGGCGTTTTCCAGAAAACAAAAAAAATCATCACAGCTTAATTTTGGTTATGGTTTTTCCGATTTGTTTTAATAAAGTGGCGTAAGCGACACTAATGAGGTATGTGCAGGTGTGTGATACGGTCAGAAGGACATCACGTAGGGTGCTAGTTATCACGATGACTCGGAAGATTAGCTTTAAAAATATATTATCTGCCTAATGAGCGAAAATAAACATACGGTTTCTATAACAAACTAGTTATGCGTCATCAAAAAGTCCCAAATCACTGAATTTTAGAAATTATTTGGAGTGCGTGAGAAGCGCGGTCGTGCGCTGTAGTAACCACCATAGCCTCCTCTATACTCACAAAGCTTGGCAGTTCGACGATGGAGACATCGAGTGCGCGGTCGCAGGTTTGGGGCGCGATGATCTGGTAGCACAGAACATCAAAGAGCCATTTCTCGGGGAACCTGCAGGGCAGCGCACAGCTTTTGCAGCGGCGAGGACCCGAAGCACACTTGTTCGCTCGGGAGAAGTGTCTTTGGGCGTCTCGCCGCAGCGGGGCGTTAGTCACCTGGCTCCCCTCTCATCCGTTGTCTGCCGCTCTACCTTTTCATTTCGGCGGCCGCTTCTCGCGGCAATCTGCCAAGGCTTAGTCAGTGTATAGGAGGTTATGTTACCACTCGTTCACCGAGAAACGGATGGAGGGTCGGAGACGACAGCGCGGGGAAGTCTGAGCGCCGAGCTCCGTTTCGAACGATTAGTTACAAGACCTAAATCTCGCTTCCCCTGTCTCCACTGCACTCGCCGAACGCATTCAAACGCGAGTCCCAAACGCCGGACACCGGTGTTTCGCATTCTAACACGTTCGTCGAGTCCAGCAGCGCTTGTCCTGTGTGCTCCGTTGTCTTTCTGTCCCGTCTTTTTTGCGCTATTTTTAATATGAATGCCAGTAGAGACGAAGGTAGCTTGTAGCTTTAAGGCTCTGTCATACTCCGACGTTGAGCATAGCAAAACGCAGAGTAGCGCAGCGCACAAAGATACTGATCGGTCGCCTATATCAATTGTTCTCGCTCGCCGGCCAAAGTAAAGCGCACGTTCTTCGCTACGCTGCATTTTCTACGCTCAACGTTACAGTGCAACGGAGCCTTTAGGTCTACCAACTCCGCCTAAGAAGACAAGGCCGTAGTACCGGCATCTTTGCGTTACCAGCGAAGGCCAACGCTAGACGCAAATTGGAAGCTAGTGCTGCCTCAGCGATGGGCTTCGAGTCCAAGTTGAAGCCAAACGTTGGAAGCAATCGTCGTGTCCAATCCGTGGCCAGCGTTGGCCCTTCGCTGATGACGTCATTTCTATCAGCACTACGGCTTTTTTTATATAAATCTAGGGCTACCACTAATCATTCGAACGAGAACTCAGCGTTCTGTCGTTTCCCCGCTCGCCCTCATTTCCTTATCTCCCTCACTCTCTCGATGCATACCCGTACTTCGCGGGAAAGCAGACCCCCCCGGGTATTGTTCAAAATCAGCGATGTTATCGCTCGTGCAAATACGGTACCACGCAGAGAAGGTATAGAAGATAGGCGTCACTAGGGTGCCTTCATGTGCGCTTTGCTTGGGGTGACGACATCTGGCCATTTTGTTTCGAACGGTTATTTTTATTTTTTTTTGTTCTGAAGCGCGTGAAAGAGCGTGTCCCTGCACGCGCTCGTGGCGCTGACTGTGCTACGGCGACATTTTGTTTCTTGCGATTTCTTTGTATTTTTCCTGTGAGCGCGTGCTGTCGGCATCGGGTACTACAAACGATGGCGTCACCCTAAACAGAAGGACATTGAGGCACTCTAGGCGTCACGCTTAATTTGTGACCAGCTTGAACAACTGTCTGCGACCAATATGTACCGCGCCCCAATTTATCTTGACCTATAAAAGTGGACTGTCTGCCTTGTCCAAACTAAAAGCTCTATTTGTTGTATACTGTTCAGAAACGAATAGTCGTTTTATAAGTGAATTGAGTAACTTCATTATTATGCAGAGTTGATGTGCTTTTTTTTTTCTTCTTCAGAAATCCCATCTCTAGCGTAAAACATAAAAAAGCAACCACTTTCACTTTGCAAATACATATTTTTCTTGCTTTTCAATCTATTGTTACCAAATTTTTAGTTACCAAAAAAGTTAATTGTTACCAAAATTAATTTAAAAAATAAGTGTAGTTTGATTATTTTCCTCGAGAGCAGAAAAGTTTGCCGTGCAGCTCATTCAAAGGAAAAAAATTACATATATGGTAAACATTTAATTGCCCGCCCGGGACAAAAAATCATAAAAAAAGGTGGCGTAATTTTTTTGTTTTTTTTTTTCCTTTTCAGATGGCAAGAAAGTCTAATATTTCATGCTCCGAAAAAAGAGAGCGCAAAATAAGCAGGCTAAGTAATTATTTCAAAAAGAAATATTGTCTTTCTTCCTACTCCTTCCAAAACTTCCCTCTATATTCTAAGTTCTCCGAGGGGAAAAAAAAAATGTTAAAATTGTAAACCGCGAGATAGTCATTACGGGGGGACGTAAGAGTTTAAAAAGCGTTTCTGGCCGCTTCACGCCTCGGAGAACATCCCAAGATATATGTCACGACAGGCCTCACGCACCGTTGTGGTTCCTCGTTTTACGCCGTATAATTAAAATTTTGTTTAATCATTCGCTAATTTTCTTCTTTTTTTTTTTTCGAAAGGGAGCACCGCTGCGAGCGAGATAATGTTTCTTCGACGGTCACCGCAAGAGGCGAACCAGCAAGGCTGTGGCTCTTTTTAAAGATTAAGAAACAACCGCGCTATATCGGAGCTCTCCCGGACCAAAAGAAACAATACCAATACTCAAACTACACTTCCTCAAATGGTACCGTAAATAGAAGAATCGTCCGAGAGACCCGTTTTAAAAACCCCATCGAGCAACATCGCAGTGCTGACGATGAGAATACTGAATGACTGCATGCTTTCGAAACGTTAAGTTTCTTTACCTGCAGGGGGAAGCCAGCTTCGGAAATAAATACAGTTCGCGGAAAGCTCGTGTTACGTTTTTATTTGCTGCTCTTCTCGCCCCGTACAATAGACTTAGTGTTCTCGTTAAGCCTTATTGAGCTCCATTAGCTCGATTCGTGGCCGCCATAATGAGATGCAGGCGACGGAGGAACTTTTGCTCCCCTGCTTCAGGGACGAACGTTTCTCCCTTTCTGAAGGAACATATGAATCAAGAGCGTTCCTCCCTTTAGGGAGGACTATACTCGGGGCACGGGGCGTGTGATTGGAAGCGAGTCGACCGCAGACGTCGTGTCCCATACATGGTCCGAGTGTGTAATCGAACCATGCCTCACTTTGATAGTGGGCACAGCAGCTACTAAGTACTCAGCTTCACTCCGGGTCCGGCGGCAGCGTGCCCCAAAATTGCTGGAGCCAATAAATCATCGCCGAAAGTGTATAGTCTTGCACTCAATGCCTTTTATGCGTTTGCTATCATAGGCAAAGTGAATGATGCACGGTGATTGCTCCAATATCCTGCGCTTTTTTTTTGTGTGTGTGCACGTGATTAGTTCAGCTAGTGATAGCAGAGCCTTAAAGACACCGAGCATCATCCGCCTTTATGCGTTTCTTGATTAGGCCCGTCGGGTCGTTGTTACATGGGCGGTGGCAGTCTTGAGTAAGTTACATTTTAAAGGTAATTCGTAACAGCTAGTTTCGCAACATGGAATAAGGTTACAGTTATTTGAAAGATAAAAGTAACGCGTTACGGTTACAGTTACAATTGCGGAGTAACTTGGTTTCTTTCGAGATACACTCGTAGTTTTATACGAGCCTATAAAAAATGAGACGTTTGCATCTTCCCCTAATGCCGAATTAGAGCGCAGCTCTTGAGGAGGAGGAGGGGATGGTACGAAGAGGAGGGTGCGCCCCTCCTCCTGCTCTCTCTCCCCCTCCTCCATCCTCCTCTCCCTCTCCTCCCCTTCTCCCACTCCCTCCTCCTCCCTCGTGAGGTCACTCGTGACCCTTGTGACGTCACGCGTAACGTCACGTATGATGCCATTATGAAAACGCCCCATAATGCAACACGCGGTTAGGAGTGACGTCACTCGTGACCCTAGTGACCCACGTGACGTCATGTGTGACGTCATTATGGGAAACGTCCCATAATGCGACGTGCGGTTACGCCGTCACCGACGGCGACGCCGCTCAAGCTGCGGAAGCGGGCGCCTAAGAGCTGCGCTCTCAAAGGGGGATCGGTGGCCGAATGGGCTAGCAGCCTAGCGCATACCACCAGCTCGGAGCACGTGGAGCGAAAGCTCGTGCCGCAGAACGCAGGGATCCTGGGTTTGATCCCCGCCCACTTGCCCGTTTCGATCGGAATGAGCGTCGTTCCGGCGTGCGGTCGCGTATTACTACTGTGTGGTGCACGTTAAAATACCTCGGGCTAGCTGTTGTACTGCACTGGCTAAATTTCTCATTTCCGGCTGAGACGCCGGACGCCCAATAGGGCTAACTCCCGGCTGTACAAACATACACGCAGCATAGGAGTGTATAAAATGTATAAGTAGGGCAATGCGATGCAGCTTAGCGGCCCTGTCCAGAAATGCTGGTCAGAGCTCACCCCGAGGTATTTGCGAAAATTGGATAAAGAGGACTTCCAGGCAACACACTCTTTTTTTGAGGTGTTGGCGGCGGGCAGTGTAGTTATTTTCGCTAAAGATAATCAGGTCAAAGTGCCTTTCATAACGTCATCACTCGTGACACCTCATTCGAAAGCGATTACGATCAATTTCCATTGAATTCCTCATATTTTTACTCGTAACGTTGTCTATGACTCTGTCTTCTTTCTCCCTGTCTTTTTTCTCTTTTTCTTTCTCTCTCTCGTACAGACAAACAGACCGGTCCATTACAAGAATAAGGCGGGGACCAGGTAGCCAGACCATTCGGGACTGGAAGATGCAAAGGTCACTGCGCTAGTATAAAACGAAGTTGAAGAAAGAAATAAACAAAATCAGGCACAAAGTCGTCTCAAAACATGGTGTGATTTTTCTTTACAATTCATTCTATGCAATGCAAGAAAGAAAAAAGTTGACAACGGGCCACGGGCCGTTGGTTCTAGGAGGGTGCTAATCGGCGAATAGAAACGTCGTCTTTGGCTCGCTTTGCGAAAGAAGTGCGGAGACGAGCAACACCTCCTAGATAAGAAAGCCCAAGTGCTTTCTACGTCACTAAAGAAGGCCATCGTAGGCCACAGATTGTACACGGCTACAGCGTCAGCGTTCAGCTGGAGCACCTGTCCAATCAGTGAGAACACGACTCCCATGCGGAACGAACGTTCGCCTGCTTCTTGCACAGAGGTTGCGATGATGTCAGAACGCCGAGCTCTTATTGACTGATCAAAAAAAATAGTGGGTAGACCCCAAGGCATCTAGGCAATGAGGTCTACCCACTATCCTTTCAATCAATAGCCAATCATAGCTCGGCGTCGTTCTGACGTCACTGCAACAACTCCTGCGCAAGAAGCAGACGACTTGCTCTCCGTA
Organism: Ixodes persulcatus; assembly: GCA_013358835.2. Lineage (NCBI taxonomy): Eukaryota > Metazoa > Arthropoda > Arachnida > Ixodida > Ixodidae > Ixodes > Ixodes persulcatus. The sequence continues at coordinate 9,461 of JABSTQ010006196.1, forward strand.
TACTTCCTGTCACCTGAAGTCCAGACGCAGCCGACGCCACGAGCTCATGGGACCAATCAGTCAGCGTCACAAGCGCACCAATCACAACGTTCGTCGTGTTTCTGTACGTGGTCTATCATCGCTGAACCAATCATGCACGTAAAAAAAAAAAAACTTTCAGCCTTTCCACTCTGGTGAAGAAGGAAGACCAGCAAAGCTGTACTATGGTGGGAATGAAGTAATGGCCGGCCGCAAGTCGGCAAGCCAGAGTAAAAAGGCTGGAAAGGTTGCCGCCATCTATGAGCGACGGCGGCAACGAGACAGCCTGCAAGCCGGTTGTCTGGTTGCCACCGTCGCTCAAAGATGGCGGCGGCTGTCCAGGGTTTTGTGTCATCATTTGTTTTCCCCCGGACACGATCCTGGAGAAACTAGCCCTTAACAGTTCCGCTGTAAAGAATGCCCAGTGACGGACGTTTTTGACGCTCCTTGAATTGGTTTCACTAGCTGGTAGCGTCAGCAGTGTCTGGACTTAACCTGAAACGAAGTGTAGCCGAACGATGATGCCGTAGTCGTGTGTAATCTGTGACCTACGGTTGCCTTCCTCAGTGAGGGGTAGAAATTGAGCACATCGGCTTTCTTACCCGGGATGTGTTGATGAAACTGCCCTCAAAACAAGTGCTCCGCAACTTCTATCGTAAAAAAAAGAAAAAAAAAAGAATTACCCTTATGCTTCAAGACATAGGTCCCCGTCCCTTCGTCAGACGCTGAATGCTTGACCGTTTTCCGCCTATGCGTCCTTGCGAGTCGGCTTGTTTTCGAGAGAAACTGGGGTGTTCGAGGAGATCAGAGAGGGTGAAGACGGAGCAACAGTTCGAAGCTAAACAAGTAATTTTACCCGCGCGATATAAAAAAGAGAGATAAATATAAATATTCTACCAATTGCACTAATGCTTTAATGTAAAAAATATTTGTTTATTGTTGTTTCTTTCTTTGCATTTAGCTGTCGGGCCACTGTAATCTTAGAAACACAGGGCCCATTTTTTAACTAACTGTATCATAGCCGTTATTTTCTGGTTCTACAATAAACTAATTAGGTTATTGTTAAATATAATTAAAAAACGTAACGCGTTACCGTTACAAGTTACAGAAAACGTATCGAGTTACATTGTCGCGATCCTCGTGACAATAGGGAGTTTTAGTAGACCGTGTTTCCCCCTTCGCTAAGCCTCTCCGCTACCCGGAACTCTACAGCCAAGGCCATCGGCACGCGAGCGCAGTGGCGGTTTCTTCGTAGCGGAGGGTTAGCGGAGGGGGAAACACGGTCTACTAAAACTCCGTAATACCCAACGCTGGGCGCGGCGGTTGGACTTGATGCTTGATGCGTCGACGCTACGTTCAGAGTTGCGTGCGAGTTGCCAACGCATGCGGCGTCCACGCAAAGAAACGGTACAGGTTTGCATTTGTACGTGCCGTGACGGCCTATCGTTGTGCGGAGATGGTCCGCCAAGTCGCCGCGGCGCCGGGTCCGCATTCTCGCGTTTGTCGCGTTGCGCCAACTGCCGGCAGCACATCCAAGTAGGCTAGCGTCGCCTGCCAATGCCGTCGCCGTCCCGCGATCTCCTCCCAGACTCGGCGGCGTCGGTCGCGTCAACTCGTCTCGAGATCACCGAGATAACTTCACTATCGTGACATTTTGTTCGTACCGGTATGCATCGGCGAATTAGAAGCGGGACACTGGGGTGTTTCTAAGGCGCAGCTCTCACGGAATTTTCTCGCTAGTGAACCAAGGATCGTCGTGCACCCACTTAAAACAAGAGGTAAACTTGGGAAAAGCGGAACTATTTTTCTCCCTCTGTCATTGTGGCCGAAAGTGGCGCGCACACCCTGCATAAATAGATCCACCATTCAATAACAGAAATTGAAGGTTCATCCAGTTCCAAAACCGAACGGCCATCAAATTTCGCATATAGAATGATTATCGAATTTTCTAAAGAGACGATTCATTCAAATACGTTAATAGAGGGTCATCCAAATCCAAATTATAACGATATTTTCAAATTTATAATTACCACTCTTATCTGGTATATCGAACTAATCACAGCCCAACCACGTCAATTGCGCCTTTTTCCCGCGTATCATTATCGAAGCTTTGAACAATCATTCAATACAAACACTCCGTCACTGCCGCAGCCGTTTTCTCTAATCATCGGACCATAGCCAAACAAGACAGTGGCCAACCGAAAGAGAGGCTCTCCTGCTATCGATCGAGATCAATCATCATAGATCAATAATTTATTGTCCCTGAACCAACGAAGGTGTTTACGGTCGCCTCTAAGATGAACTTACAAAGCAAGCGCCAACTAAAGAAGCGCAAGATGAATTCAATTTCAGTTAACGAACCCAGTTCGTTATTCAAGCTGGCGCCAGGCGACCAGAACGGCTAGCGCCATCTCTCCGTCCCGGACGGAAACTCTACTAGCTGTGCCCGTGACGAGAGAAGAAATAAAAAGAAACGATGCCGCGAGCGTAGACCGGTTATTTCAGAAGTCGCTTTTCAGGTCAGAAATACAGTCCACGTGTGAACCTCTAGATTAGAAGCAAAACTTTTTTTTATTATCGTTTTCAAATAAGTTACAATTAAATAGAGTTAGTTAGTACTCGCCACAAAACTTTGCTTTTTTATTTATTTAGTTAGTCGTACTACTACTTTGTCTTGGAAGTCGTCGTAGGACTGGGTTCTTATGCCATAAATATTTTAAAAAAAAAGTGCATGAAAAGCTTTGGTACTGCAACGATCAAAAGAAATAAACAACAATTATGTACCTCGGTGCATTTGAGATGCATAACTCAATCTCTGTGTCAGACGAAACAATGTAAACGAACGCTTTCAGCAATAAAAAATTAAAACATTTGGCAAGCGAACTATCAGCAGTGGAAAACAAAAAAACGAAACAACACAATCACAGAACCTAGCTGTTTACACTCACATGTAGACTTTATAAAAACAAACCAAACAGTAAACAAATGCCACACAATTACATAGTGTATACGCTGACAATCAGGTAATACGAAGTAAAACAACTTGACACAATAATTTGTAATTCAATAAAAATACACTTTATGTAAAAATTTGTTTTTCTATTTTCAGATATATAGTTAAGTCGTTCATGAATGTAACATCCCTTAGATTGCTAAAAAGAGAACAAATGAAATGGCTCCAAACGTGTGAATCTTATCTACCGTTGTTTCATCACGGTATACGTTTTCGTTTGATAATTTTCACTGTGTATGAAGTACATTTCAATTTTACATATAACCTTTTCTTCCCTCGCCATATGAAGTGTTTTCTTTCATATAAATCATTTATTTTCTCATATAATTTTGTCTCTTTTTATTGTTAGATCATGAGTTCCTACAACGCTCTTTATAAGTGATTGCTTTTTTTTTTTCAGATATAGACTTATTTCTTCTTTGTTAATGCTCGTTAGTTACACTGTCAGATATATGTGAGTTAGTACCCTTGTTCCCCATCTATACAGGTATAATGCCGCTTCTTTGGGCCGGCAATAATTGTCCAAAATATTTTGACTCAAACTAATTAGTCTTCGTATTGTATTGTATTGTATTGTATTGCACTGCATTGTACTTCATTGTACTGTATTCTTATTCATATTCAAAGCTGTGTGACGTCTGCTTTCTCACGCCAGCGTAGCGAATGAATTCAAATCACAAGGCCCTTCATCGAACCTTGAATAAACACGTGACCATCTTTTTGACGGGTTTCTAATTAGTTATTTGCTCGTTTATAATAGTGGTCTTTGATATGCCTCGTATCTTGGTAGCAGCGCATTTGCCGGTCTATAGGCGGCACCCGGTCTAAGTTTGCAGGGGCTAATTCCGGCGAGAGAAATCTTTTTGTACCTGGATAGTACCAAACTGACACCTAGTCCGCAGGTAACGAATCTTTGTGCACAGCAGACCCTGAGTTATGACTACTTTACTAGGTCACAAAAAGCTCGTATCATACATATATCATCGTCAACATGCACCGTCATTAATGAAATCTGTTACGTCTCGTATTTATGAACGATTTAGAAAAGAAATAAATCCTGGTATAGTCCGACCTTGTAGATAGTCCACTATGCGTAAAATGTAAACTTTTAAACATGAATAGTCCACAGATACCAGTGAAAAATAAAAATATGGCATTAGTCTACATCAAAATGGTATGTACTTGGGCTAGTTGTAGTTATTGTAGAAGGTAGAGGCGCTAAAAACGAAGGAAATTTATATGGATAACAAATATGTCTAGCGCACTATATGTGGAGCTCGCCATTCTTCTACTTGACAGTAGTTTTTTCATGCTTTTCTTTTATAAAAAAAAGTATCTATGTAATCTCGCGTGCCAATAGTTTTTTTTTTTTTTTTTTCTACAAAGGTATTGACTAAAAGACTTGTTGAGGAACATTCTCGCTAGTCTGAGGAATGTTGTTCCAAACGATAGAGTTGTTCTTTCGCCTTTATTTGTTAGAAAATTTTATATGAACGTAAAAGGAAGAATGCACTTGGGGGCGGGCATGAAAAAAAAAAAAAACGGTCATATCAGAGGTAATAAATCAAATCAGCGAATTAGCAATTTCCATGAATGCTTATGTGCTTACATGCAATTAAAATGCCCGTGGCACAGCAGTATAAACGTGGTTCAAAATAAATGTTTTTGGGCGTATTAATAATAGGGAGTCTTAGCAGATCGTTCCAGTAACACCAATAACGATGCACCATACTCGTTTGGTGTCTTTGAGCATGGATCGTATCGTAATTGGATATCGTCACCCGAGTTATCAAAATCATCTATTAAAATTTCCTGATAACTAGGAATGTTCTCAAGTTTTCTTCTTATTTTTATAAGGGGCGTAAAAGAACGGTTAAGCCTATACTTGTTTTGAGTCGTTCGATTGCTTGTTAAGTGAAGGTTTCAAAGTAAAGTGCCTTCGTGACCACTTTCTCTTCGGGGCAGTGAAGGTGGGCCTACAGTTCAAGACGTTCCTCCCACGCTTCGGTTGCGCGCTTACGTTGTCATTAGTGGACGCACGTACGAAGACGAGAATCACAAACACACTCGCGGCGTGCGGAGCGGCAACGGTCATTATTAGGCCTAACGCGCCCCCTTTCTGCCGGTACAAAAGACGTTTTTCTGAAGGTCTCCACGTTGGCCAAAAAGATACGTAGGGGGCAAAAAGAAAGTCACCATTCTCCGAGTGGATGGCGGGGTTGGGTGGTGGGCTTTGTGTCCTCTTTCTCATTATGAGTGTGCGTCTTCTGGGGATTTAGAAGGGGCCATTCGGACGCAGGTGTTGAAGTGTGTTGAGCGGGGGTCCTGCGGGCGGTCAAATGGGCGAGACCGGCGCGGCTTGTAGGACTAGGACTGAAGCATTGTATATAGTTATGGCTTCACCATTCCGGCTGACAGAACAAGGTTGGTGGCACCTCGTCCAATCGACCCGTCCGTTTACTTCCTCGTAAAACGCGCTGACAGCTGATCACTTATATCTGCAAAAATATGGCGGCAAGTTAGAAAATACGCATGGTTTGGAATGGAGCAGACGAATTATTTTCAGAGTGTGGGACGATGTGGATTTTGAGCTGATGGCGCTGTAGCCATCAAGTAAGCTATGCTTCTGGGAATCGACACTTCAGCCACATATTGTTTATTATCGTCGCTGCTATTTATCTGCAGGTTTATCTGAGATCCGCAAACGCTTTTTCGTCCTCCGTAAATTTTGAGATAGTCAGCGACAGAGGACAACGACATTGCCTGAGCTTTTAGATGCCGTGTCTAACGCTCCGGAAGTCGCATTTTCGAATCGCAACTGACATCAATTGCGCCCACTCTGCACTAGGCCATAAAAATGGCGGCGTCCGCTAGACACTGGGAGGATGGAGTGTCGATAATCTAAGCGTAGCTTATTTAGTGGCTAGAGCACAGGGGTGGACCAAATACCTCCAGAAATGTATCTAAATAGAAATGCAAAATACTTTGACAAAAATGTATTTAATTACAAAATACATTACCTTATTTTCTGGTGTATAGCCCACGGACTATACATGCTGAAAAATTGAAATTTTACCCGGTGCGGACTATACAATGTTTCGTATTTTTCTAGGTCGTTCACTGTGATAATAGGTGAAGGGTTTTATAAATAACAGAGTATGTTACTGGTGATTTATGTTGGATGCATGCTCCTTTCTGAGCTAATACAGAAGGCATTTGTCAAGATTTGCTGTGTGTGATAATTTTTACGTTCGGATTATGCACTAAGTGCGGACTATCTAAAGAACATCTTTCTTAGCTGAAATCTGCCTCTGCGGACTATACTGTACACCGGGTGCGGACTACAGTCCTGATAATAGATACACTTTGAACAAAAGTATTTAAATACGAGATACAAATACAACGAAAGTATTTGAGCATCTTTATATACTTTTACAAATGCGTTGTGTTCCCATAGTCGGAAATCTTAGTTGTAAATTTAACCACGGGCGGAAAAAAAAATACCGTGCAAAAATAATGAGTGGAGTAAAAACATGCCAAGAATTAAACACTGAAAAAAAGTTGCAGCTCTAAAAATAAAATTTGTCATAAGGTAAGCGGGTGCAATGCCAGAAAACGCGAAGTATTCAGTATGAGCTTAATACAGTTGAAGCAATTAAACCTTTTGAAACAACATGCCGTTAATGCGACGTTTAAAGCATTAAATCAGTACACCAAAACGTCGACCATTGTACCCATGCCGTTCATTCCTTGTTCTACTTTTCCTTTTTTTTTTCTTTGATGTTTATTGTTACCAAAGCACCGCAAGTTTCGTGCTCCCTTGCACATGAATCCCAGGGCGCCGAGTGCCCTATATCGCATTTTATTGCGAAGAACAGTGGCAGCGAAATATTCGAAATACTACCCAAATTGGTAGTATCTGAAATACTAAATTTTTCAATATTTAAATACCGTTCACCATTAAATTTCCAAGTAAAACAAATATTAAATGAAGAGTTATATTAAATAAAATTTCAATGTCACCTCGGTTAGATGACATTCAATTTTGGCTAGACATTCACAAAAAATGGCTAGGGAAATTTATGAAGTATTTTACATTCGGCTACACGGTCCCGATCTCTGCGTAAGTTCAGAGTCAGTTACGCTATCCAGTGAAGAGTTCGACTTTGTTAGTATGGCTTGGGCACGTTCGTTTAATACCTTCGTCTAGCTTCCGTAGCAGCAATCCTATGGCTACAAGCGTGTGCATGCAGCCTAAAACGGTGCCTACACACTACGAGGCCGCGTGCGAGACAGATACGGACAGAAAATTAAGGCTCGCCCTGTAGTTTTGGCTGCGCTCAGATATTTAAAATCCTTTTTTATTTGTTTTTTATTGGTTCTTTTTGTTATAAATTTTACGGATGGCACATGACAGTGAAGATGTCCTACATGTGGAATTATTCTCTTTCCTTTCATTGCCTTCTTATGTTGATGTGTTTTAAGAAGACGTAAAAGAGAGTAAGTCGTGAGTCAGCGCTGCGTCTGTGTCTCTTCTTATATTTGTCTTTGTGTTCGTTTGCGCGGTTTTTAATATATGTTTACTATGTTTTGTGTGCTTTGGGGTCGTGTTCGCACTGGAGTTTATCCGCTCACTCGAGGTTTAAAGCAGTCAGTTAATTGTGGCGTAAATTAATTGTACCATCCTTAAAAGTCGGCGACGAAATAAAGCTACGGCCAGCAATATTGATTTTCTTTTTATAATTCCAGCAATAATCATAAACTAGGACAAGGCGGCGATTGAGCAATCGCTTCACGGGCGTCATGAATGGCTTCGATGGACATCGACGGAGAAGCTTCGTACCAACTAAGCGTCTGTGGACTGCGCTTCGTGTCGGTTGAGGAACCTGGTTGCGATTGACTGGAAAAATTAAAGCAGACAAAACTGCTCGTGCGGCGGCTCCAGTCTTCATTTATGTACTCAGTGAGCAAGTTGAAGGACCGGCTACAGTGCTGACAAGTTCTGCACAATATACCCAATGATTTCACGTATAGGTATTGGCACTAAGTTTCTTGTCAGTCACGGCAAATGATTAGCAGACGACACACTCTTTGCGTCGTCCTACGGCACTCTGGCGAGGCGCTCATGTGCCGAGCGACGGCACTCCACGCGTGCATTCAAGTGCCGTCCGAGGTTGTTGAACACAAGTCAAGCTTACTCTGACCTGTGTTCCATCCGTTGATCGCCACCAATTTGTTTTGTCATCAAACGCGAGGGAGGAAAGACGCCAGGGCTCTCCGGCACTACTGCTGCCGCAATTAAACGCCGAATGCTTCCTACATGGAGCAAAGGCACTGATGGCAGACGACAATGTGGGTTTCGATTTCGAGGCTAGCCGGAAGTGACGTCATATGCAAGAGGCCTATAACCGTTTAAAGCCAGAAAAGCACATTCTCATCACGGCGGAGTGAAACCAACATCTTCTCGAAGCAGAATTTGTACGGCTTTCTCAACCCGCGATGCCCTTCTCAGCGTTCGTGCCTACGATGACTGACTCGCGATCGCTTTCCAAAGCCGCGCTACGACGACTCGTTCGAGACGACGCTCCAGGCGCGGTCGCGCGGTGTCGAGAGCGTCCGCTACACGCCGACTTCCTAGTCCTACTGGTCAGGCAAGTGTTGGGCTCGAAATCTCGCCTGTTCGACACCGATTCAGTCGGTGCGTCGTCTAGAGCGTCTCTACTCTAGTCACTTACTTTCTGCTGGGCAACCAGGCGTTCGTTTATAATAATCTCATCCAATTCCGACCATACCGGTTTAAAAGTCTCCCGTTAAGCGCTGTTTCAAATAACAGTGGGTGCCGCCATTACTTTCGGTGCACACAATCGCGTTGCCACGGAAATGTCATCGCAACGCGGTTGTTTGCACCGAAATTAATGGCGGCGCCCACTCACTAGGCTTCCCATTGGTCAAGAAATGCTCGTCGCGGCTCGTGGCCACGCCTACTTCCGTTACACTTCGCTCCATGCATTGGGGATAGGGACGCCACCTCCTGCCCATTATAACCTCCTTGCCAGAAAACACACAGGCACACTTGCGCCATCTATCGGATAGCCGGAAACATTTTCAATTTCCATGTGCAAAAAAGTTTTAGTATAGCATAAAAGCCTTCGCATTAGCACCGCGCGCCACGCACGCAACTCTCAGCCAGTGTTGTACAAAACGGCGTTCCTGGAACGCGTTCCTTTTAGCAGGTACGAAGGAACGCCGCCGTTCCATTTTGCATCCGTGAAACTGGAACGGGAACTCGTTACATTTTTACTAGAACGAACAGAGGAACGGCGTTCCTCATCTTCGTCCAGTGGAGTAATTTTATTTTATTTCAAATAGGAAAATTTTAGAACTATAAAAACAATATCTTTATGAAGAGTAGGATCTCGTTAACTTTTTGGTTACTTATCTTAGGGTTTATTTATGTGTTTTCGTCGCTTATAATAGCCGGGTGCAGGAGAGCTAGTGGACATCGATTCTTTTTTCAGTGCCTGAGACTGCGCTACAAAAAGCAAAACTTTTAGTCGAAGGAAAAAACGCGGAAAGAGGGACGTTTCAAACTCAGCTACTTTCTTTGCTTCCACGATCCTCATACACTCAGAACTCTAAGGCCGACTACAGCCATCACTGAACTTCCACAAAGAGACCTACAGTTACAACAAAAGAGCAGGTTATCAGTCATCGAACACATTGTATCCCGAACTTGGGTCACTTAAAAGCTACACAAAAATTAACCTTTATTCCTTCTCCCCTTGTCCCCCACCTTCAAACTGAACAACGAATTCAACCTTCACGAAGAAGGACTCGTAGTTTTCAAGACTAACCTTCTAAAAACCCTACCCTCTTCTTCACTTGCTCGTCTTGCGGACAGCAACTTTGAGAAGCAACTGTTGTTAAGTTCGAACAGGGAACTTTGTTAGATTGAAACGTGTGAGGTTGTTGTAAAACACTCGTGCAATGTTGGGTAACAGTACATTTGGCTCGTCTGAATTGCCCACCACAAACATTAATGTGGTTAAAAGCGGAGATTTTTAAAGGTGACTATATCAAAAAATGAAACCCTGATTCCGCTTGTTTTCTTCTCCTGGTGTCCCTTCCGTCACGGCATTCAAATTCGTATATTCCCATTTAATTGTATAGAAAAAAACAAAAAAAAATCTTTCCTTGATTTAGCTAAATATGGTAATCCGCAAAATACAAATGTAACGTATATGTAACGATACGTTCCATTTCTTTTACTGTAACGGAAACGAGTTCCATTTTCACATATAAAACTTGTAACGGGAACGCGTTCCAAAAATCAGGAGGAACGAGGAACGAGCTTTCGTACCTTTTATTGAGGAACGTGTCCAATACTGCTCTCAGCAGAACCCTGTGGAGTGCGCCAATCTTTCACTTTTAGTACAGCGGAACGCCAACGCATACGCAAGCAGATACAGCACCATCTAGATGTGCGTATGCGAACTGCTCGAAGCACATGAAGGCCTCTATTTGGCCAAGCCAATCCGATGTCACGAATCCCATTGCTACACGAAGGTCCTGAATAGTGAGCATTGCGTATTCAAGCGAATGCGAGCACTGTGTGTTTGTGTTTACGCTTCGTGATCCACACTGCGCGTGCACGTGGTCTTGGATTGGCGAATGGCGACAACTGGAATGCAAGGCCGACTGTAAATGTGTTTTCTTTTATATTTATAAACCCTTTTGCTGTTTACAAACATGAACTGCCGCTTGCGTCCCAAGCGACTTCCGGTCGATCCGTCTTTGCAAGCCTGTCCAGCTTGCTTTTGTCACCAGTTCTAGGAAGCATAAATGCTACACGTACATCGAAGTTGGAGATTCAACGAGGGTCTTCGGCTGTACGATATATTACATCTTGGAGGAGGCAAGGGGGTTTACAAGAACACTCAACAGATCATGAGCTTCTTGGTTCTGTTGGCGTTAACGTGGATAATTGGTGGTGAAACGTTTCATCGACATTTCTAGCAGCGGTGTTTAGGGTGGGCTCTGTTAATTCTTTTTATGAACTGGAAGTTCTCAAGGACGCCAAAGATTGGAGCACCGCCTGGTGGCGTTTTCCATGAAAAAGGTCTATACGGCCAGCAGTTTCACCTTTGGCTCTCATTTTTTTTTTAATCTGAGGAAGTTTTGCGTCGTCCCGCTTGCGACAAGAACACTGAGAAGGGCACGCAGATGCCCCCTGCGTACGCACGTAAAACTCGACATCGGGTGTACGTATAGACAAGCGGAGCGCAAGTTCGTCTGCTTCTTTTTGCGGGGGTTATGGTGACGTCAGTAAGACGCCGAGCTCTGATTGACTCTGATTGAAGGATAGTGAGTATTCTTGAAGGCAGCTTGCTTTGAGGTCTACCCACTATCCCTCAATCAGAGCGAATCAGAGCTCGGCGTCTTTCTGACGTCCCCACAAGCCCCGCAAGAAGAAGCAGACGAACTTGAGCTCCGCATGGCTCGTTGCGATGCGTGCGTATGCCGCCTGCGCAGTGTGAAGCACGCAACGCTAACGCAAACGCACAATATTGCGTTTGCTCCCGTACGCAATTCTAAATCTCTCTAATAAATGTATGTGTTTTGCGCATCTCTCTTTCACCGTGTGCTCGAAATAATTCCGACAATACGATTAGCGATAATTTTTTTCTAAATAATACCTTGATTTATTCTAGCAAACACTGAACAAAAAAAAAACAGAAAAACTTCATCGTCGTTATGCGCATTTATAAGGCTACCTCATAGATGGCTTGTGTCAGTGTGAATTCTCTCATTGTATACAATTACAGAAGGGGACGCAACGCACTAGCGCACACTCAACTTCAGTAAAGTTGTGACGTATTCGGGTGGAGAGGGGGAAGAAGAGTGGATGGGGGACACGTTAACTACGATGCACTCTCGTTCATGTTTGCCTGTGAAGTCCCGGTATATCCTCGGACAGTGCGCCGTTGCTTCCGGCCTCATTTGTACCAGGGCGTTGGCTCATTGTCGGCGCGCACAGCACGCCGTTTCCGATTACACGCGACTGTGCAATCCATTGAAGAAAATTTGCGCGGAGATAGGCATGGGTATGATCTTCCCGCTGAGAGTTCATTGTACATGCAAAGTGTTACACCTTGCTATGGTATCCTTTAGTCCCGCGTCGAGATCGCAAACTAGAACACCCCAGAAGCTAAGACCCATCCCGTGACATCGTAGCCACAGCTTCAAGGCGGCTTTAATTGGTAGCCGTGATTGGATGTCTTGATGTTCTGCAGGAAAGCGAACTCGCTTACTCTTTTAGATCGTACTGCAGATTGTGTCGACCCGTGGCGCCACGTGCCGTGCGATGGCCAGAAAGGAAGAGCGTACTGGCCGCTTGTTGAAGTACGTCCGGGAAAAGAAGCCCAAATTTTATTAACTAAAGACTTTTTTATAGACGAGCCTACAAATGTCACAAAACGTACGATAGTACTAGACGTGCATCCGTGTCATGCTGTCAAGGGGGGATGCAGGTGTTTCCAAAAAGGTGGGGGGCGGGGGGGGGGGAGGGGGGGGGGGGGGAGTCAGTATATGCGAAGTTTGAAAAAGCACTCCAACCCCCCTCCCCCCTTTCTTTTCCTGTCCTAAAATTTCAGAGATGCGGAATACAAGGGGGGGGGGGGCATTCGGACCTCCCCCCTCTCTGATTCCTCCACTGATGCAGTCGCGTACTGGTACTACACCGATGCCACAGATCGCAGTGATTTGCTCACAATGTGCTTTCAGCAAAGTAGCGCACGAGTAATTTTACAGCGACTATTAGCACGAATGTGTACGTAATCCGTTATTGCGATAAAGCTGACTCTGACGCGTCGTCGTAACTGCCTTATTTCCAACACGTTAGATGCACACCTGGTATATATACACACAAACAGGCGGCTCTTCTGCAACCAAACGAACGTGTTTTCCTACCAAAACAAAAAAAAAAGAACACACAAGAGAAAACGGTGTCCATCCAACGCGTCGTTAGACAAAGCGCAGCGGCGAGAAAGAGAGACAAGAGATCCGTGTGGCGGCAGTTTGTTATGCTAAAAACCAAGCGTAGCCCGCGAACACAATGACGTGTCCAGCCGACAATTCGCCACCCCTCCAGTCGGCGTCCTTTCTCATGCAAACGCAGCCGGCCGTGATGGCGGTCCTTCTTAGCATATACGACGCGGCTGCTGTCCAGCGACGAGACTGCCCTCGGCACTGCTGCTGCTCGGGGGATGGGAACGAACGTGTAGGCACGGAAACAAAAGGCCGGCTGTAAACGGCATTTCTTTGCTCGGAATAGAGCCGCCTTCCTCCTCCGGAGACTGTCAACTCGCTTTGTGTGGACGAGCGGCGGCGCGCTGTGATTCCCTCGTTTCGGGCTGTCTGGCCGGAGATGGTTGGCAGACTGACAGTCGGGATGTTTCCGGTAACTTTTCTTTGTTTTGTTTTTGTTGTGTCTCGTTTATTCCGAGAACGCGTTTTGTTTTGGTAACACGCGCGCATCTGACGTCCCGCCTCGGAGCATGCGCAGATCATGCTACGTATTCCAAGTTTGGTTCTTGAGCGTGCGTCTATACACACTTTTTTAGCGCTTAACCTGCCACCGAAATGGAAAAGGTGGAGCGGCAGACAACGGATAAGAGGAGAGCCACGTGACTGGCGCCTCGCTGCGGCGAGACGCCGAAACACACTTCTCCCGAGCGAACAAGTGTGTTTCGGGTCTTCGCTGCTGCAAAAGCTGTGCGCCGACGTACAGGTTCCCCGAGAAATGGCTTTTTGATGCTCTGCGCTACCAGATGCTCGCACTCCAAATCTGCGACCGGGCACTCTATGGCTCCGTCGTCGAACTACCAGGCTTTGTGAGCGTAGAGGAGGCTACGGCTTAACACCTATAGGCGAAAAATGCCGAGTCACTGGGCCGTTGAAGCATGCGCGGCGTCTCGTATATACCGAAGGAGAGAGCTACTGCACATGCTCAGAACGCGCGCACAGAAGCCGAATGTTGGCGTGTAGTTAATTTTACGAAAGCGCCTCTTTTTGTGCACCGTATTGTCCTACATAAACTTGATCACTCTGGTATTCGAGGACTTCCGCTGTTACATATCTTCTTATGATGTGGGTAGGGTTTAAGATGTATGTCGAGGAATCATGATTATTAATTTTTTTTTTTGCTTTCCTTATTATTTTTTGAAACTTTAAACAAAATTTGGACAAGAAATAAGGGGAAAAAACATGTCTGACGAACTTCAGGCGATTCAAAACATTCGTTTACGCGAATATAGGCCATCTTCGGTGTGTTGCCTCTCGGAACAGCGTCGCTTTGTACGTTTCTCCGATTTGATTTGTGATAGACAACACTAAAAACCGCGCGCGCTTCGAACTACCTAAGCAAACGCAAGTTTTAAGAAAGGCGGCACAACAGCGAGCGGAGAAAGGCAGTGGAGGAAGGTGTAATACCACGTCAAAAGCAACTGTTCCAGCGCGATCGGTGTCTCTTTCACGTGAGTCAGCAGCGCTTCAGAAAGAAGGTCCGTGTGTTTTCAGGAAAATGTGACAGACCATGTCCAATAACCATTTTTAATTTTTACGAACATTTTTTTATTCAATTTCCATAAAAACAAAACCAACTTCTGTTCTGAGAAAAAAAAAAAAAAAAGTCTTCCTCGGAAAACAATTTTGAAGCACCCTCTCACACCGAGGCGCTTTCTACGGATTGCTCAAAGTTGGCATTTCAAGGCACCTCCCCCGAAACAACTGCTGTGTGTATGGGACCAAACATATTTATTGATAATATACGCATAGGAAGGACACCTCCCCAGGTATTTAATTCGAAGTATTCGACGTCGTTAGTTTTCAGAGAAAAATCGCCAACACGGTACGTCGCGCAATAGTGCTTAAATTTTATTATTTGTTTCTTCACATCCATAAACGCTGGTACTTTCAAGCTTTGCTCGCGTGTTGCTCTGTATTTTGTTAATCTTCGCGCTAAATATTGTTGTCCTGGTTAGCGGAACAAATTTACGAGAAACTCTCAAGTGGGACCATTTGACAAAATACGGATTACCATGAAAATTAACTTGAAGAAAACGTTATCTTCGATTCTTTTAAACTCTTTCAGTTTAAGCTCAACGGTATGTACTAACAAAATTTGCAAAGACACGTTACAATGCGTTTCGTGTCTTTTGTCATATAAAGCGAGAAACCTGGCAAACTTGAAGCTACTGTAGTGCCCTACATACGCATTGTTGACGAGTTAATATTTTTTACAGAGCCTAAAAATGCTCGAAAGTAGTCATAAAGATACAAAAACGCAAAAAAAAGGCGGGCGTTTTTTTTAAGTTATAATTCTTGGCGCGTTTTTGCACTAGGGACGTAGAAACTGCATATGGTCCGGAGCGCTTCAGACGCGCTATATCATATGGCATGTGTTGTGGCTTGCTACGACTCTACATTCAAGTTTGACTCGTGACCCGAGGAGTAAGGATCAGACTGTTGCTCGGTGCTGTCTATTTTGTGGCGAAGTCTCAGATCCAAGTCGGGTGGTTCGACTTTGCCACAAAATCACCAGCAGCGGGCAACAGTCGGATCCTTGCTGCGGAAAGCACAAAACAAAATTTGCTGAGTGTGCCTCAGGAGTTGTCTATGAAATACCTCTGTCATGTGGCGCTGCGCATATTGGCCAGACGGGCAGGTGCCTGAATGACCACGCCCGCAACCATGTGGCTGACACGCAACCCAGCCCTTCTGGTCATCTTGACATTCATTGCAACAGATGCCGATCTGCGCCTGTTCTACGAATTTTTTTAAAAAGTTGGCTCGGTACCACGATAGACATAGCAGAAAGCTGCTTGAGGCTTTTGAAATCCGGGATGAGGGTGCAGATTGTATAAGTGAAGCGTCAATTGCCCTTTCGAAGAAAGAGTTTGCATATGTTAGACAAGCAATGCATCAACACGGTGATGAATGACACGTTGTACTGGGCCTATATTAGGAATGTCTTTTTTTTTTGAATAAACAACAGTTGCGAGTGTGCCTTGTATTTGTTCACTTTGTGTTCGTCCTTATCTGAGTTGTTGGCGCTATTTTTTAAAAGAAAATAAGTTTATAGCTTAAACCACGCGGTGTTAGTTTTTTTTTTTCTATTCACGCGCAATGGTAGTCACGAAAAAAATAAACAGAAACAAGCAGCAGTTCCCCCCCCCCCCCCCCCTCAGCTCGCAGTCAAACTATGCAGCGGATTATATGCCGCCAACGTTCATCATAGCCACACGCAAGGGGTTGACAATGCACAGTACGCGAGCTGAGTTCCATATATTGCTAGGGTTTGGCTATTGTCGTCATTGCAACGATTGCACACGGGTCACTACCCGAATGTTTGTCGAATTATTATTTATCACGAGCCCATATCGAGTGTTCACAGAATGCTCAGGCCCAGTTTATTATCTGCATCCAAATATCATCAATCGGAATACTATGGCAACACTGCGAACTCCGAGCTACGTTATCAGTAGCGTAGCAAAGAATTTTTTTCGGGGGGAGGGGGGGGGGGGAAGCGGAGGAGGGTTGAAATGCATGTTTATCCAGTTCTCCGAGGTAGATATTCGAGGGAAATGCTCCCTTTTCTTCTTAAAATTATACCACAATGTAAAAGTTTCTTGGTCAGTGGAGTTCCATGCGAGTATACTTGGGTCCTACTACGTGACAGTAACTTCGTTTAAAGTAAAAAAAATAAAAACTGAATATCGTTACACCGCCCTTTAGATGAAAAAAAAAATACTGAACATATTCTTTTAAACAGTCCAACTGGAACACGCGTGACAAACAAACAAAAAAAAACATTAGGCGAAAAAAAAGTTTTTTTAGAGCAATATTGACGGCGCGAGATTTATTTACAATTCTGCGCGCAAAGTTCATGACGTCACGGAATGGTCATTCGCTTCTTCCACCTCAATGTGAAGGCGAAGCCGATCCACCTCTCCTCCACGGGCCCGAAATGTCGAGAGATAGAACAAGTGGAAAGGAGGCGGCTACCGACTAAATCTCGTCACGCGCCGTCAATATTGCTCTAAAATCTTGTTGTTTTTTGTTTTTTTTTTATTTCGCGTAAATTTTTTTTGACACGCGTGTTTCGGCTATGTTGTTTACAAAAAACTTTTTTTTTTTTCTTCCGTTTAGTGTCCCTTTCAGCTGACAGTGTGGTGTGAGCTACGCGCTCGCTGGGCCAATTAACCAGGTTTTTTGTCATCACCTGAGCCCGCTCTCTCCGCGTGGGTATGAGCAGGAGCGTGATCACATGGCAAAAGACAAGGGTATCCGCGAACACGTAGCTTCCACCACACTGTCAGCTTTGCGGTGAACGGGGTATATTGCGCTCCCTGCGTTCCATTGGCCGAGTTAAGACGACGGAGCCATAGAGTGCCCGGTCGCAGATTTGGAGTGCGAAGATCTGGTAGCACATAACATCAAAGAGCCATTTCTCGGGGAACCTGGACGTCAGCGCACAGCTTTTGCAGCGGCGAGGACCCGAAACACACTTGTTCGCTCGGGAGAAGTGTGTTTCGGTGTCTCGCCGCAGCGGGGCGCCAGTCACGTGGCTCTCCTCTCATTCGTTGTCTGCCTTTTCGGCGGGCGCTTCTCGTGGCGATCTGACAGGCTTTGTCAGTCAGTATATAGCAGGCTATGGTGGTGTGCAGAGAGGCGTTGCACACCGGCTATTGAAAACAGGCTCTGCGAAGCATGGAGCATAATAGCCTATCTCGATTGCTTTGACTTATATATGCGCAGTTTCTGAAGCTCTAGTACGAAAACGCGCGTAGAATTCTTACCTTAAAACCACAGTCCGCCTCTGTGACGTTAATTTGTTGATATTTCACCACTCTCGTGAATTTTTACACCCAGTAAAAATAATGAGCCTGTCAACTACGGCGATGTACACACCCCCATTCACGGCACTGTGGTAGCCCCAATTTGTTGGCCGAATTTCTTGCTTTATAGCTTTAAAGATACAAATGTAATGCAACATCTTTTTTTGCCAATCTATCTTAAATTGAGAGTTAAAAATAAATCACGGGTGGCCTCTTTTTCGTTTATTTTCAAAATTATCCGTATTTAGTAAATGGCCGTTTCTCGTATATTTGTCCCACTAACCAGTACAACAATATTTGGCGCAAAAAATTAAGAAAATACGAGGTGGCACGCGTGCAAGGTTTAAAAGTACTAGCGTTTATCGATGTGAAAAAGAAAATTGATCAAACTTAAGCATCATTGCGCAATGTTCCGTGTTTGTGAGTTTTCTTTGTAAATTAACGACGTCGTTACTCAATAGTAAATACATGGAATCAGTCCTTCCTATGCTTATTTTGTCAGCAAATAATGTTAGGTCTGTACACCACGCAGCATTTGCTTTGGGGAAGGTGTTCGAAATTCCAACTTTGCGCACTACGCAGAAAGCGCTTCGGACTGAGAGTGCCCATGTAACGTTTCCCCGCAAAAACAAAAACAAAAAAAAAAATGTTAGTTTTGTTATGATAGTCACTAAATCAACTTTTTTAAAACTCAAATGGTTACCGGACTTGGTTGGCCAAACGTGTCGGAAAACACCGTCGGGTTCTTCGGAAACGTTTAAGGCCCGTTGACACACTTGCAACCCAGTAGGACCGGCTGAGACACGACCGGTTTTTAAGCCGCTTGCGACGGCTTCTACTCTGCAGCAGCGCATTCTGTCCTACGCCATCACAAGAGGCTTAAAAACGGTCTTGTGTCAGTTAGTCGTGCTTGGTTGCAAGAGTGTGAACGGGCCTTTACAGATCAAATGACTATTGCCTTGCGACGTTTACGTCGAAACGTACCGCATCAGGTGAAGATGGAGACGTAAGCGCAACGTAACTTGAAAGCCGCAAACTTCCGCGCTTTCTTTTTTCCTCACATCACGATACTTTCACTAGCAAGAACGTAGGTTTATGCTGCTGTTGCGAAAACTGCCAGCAAAAGCCTTGGGAAGACCGAAATGCTGAGGTGGGTGGAACAGCTGATGCAACGATGTTTGATAGCACATGTCACAATAGGGGCCAGAAAAGTCACAAGATACAGTGACAGACGGTTTTGCTCAGTCTGGATGAATCTCGGGCACCCTACCTATGTTATATTCTAACTTTATGTAATCGCAGCCGAGTTTTCAGGAGCATGTATCTTTTCAATTTTTAAATTAATTTTTTTTTTCATTTTGTAATTTCGTGCAGTCTTCTCAGTTTTACACTCCGTTTTATGTATTTAAAGTCTTCACTATACAATGAACCTTTCTCTGTATGATCTTCAGGATGCAGAGTGCAGTTCTCTATTTGGAATTGCAGTATCTTAATTATATTTTTTCATCTTTTATCTAACTTCTAAAAAAGCTTCCAAAAAGAAGGCTTTGTGAAGTCTTTATTTTCAACTTATAAATTACAAACGTTTACACAGGTTTTGGTTAGTTACTAGCACTCTACTCTTCATAAGAAGCAAAATGAGCTATTGCACCATACTTCGTATAAAAATTTAATGTGCCGAAATGTGTAAATAGAACCATTTTAGTGTAATTCTTTCTGCCTCTGAACACAAAAATATCGAAACTAAATTATGACTAATTATCGTTTTATAAACATAAATCTTTCTAAGGGCCGGTTGCACCAACGTCGCTTACCTTAACCCAAAGCGGCTCTTTCCTAAGTCGGCTTAGCGCCCTAAACCGAGCTCGGGTAAGCACGGGTTTAAATTCCGGTTGCACCAACGTTAATCCGGCTTTACAGACGCGCCCCTAGCTAAACGCTGGATTTGCCTAGGGAATGTAGGGACAAACAGAGCGAACTAGGGAACGCTCAGAGGGACGAATACGATTGGCGGAGAGGAATCTCGTGATGTAAACAAAAAACCTGCTGTAGTAGCCGACGTCGGCGTCTGCTTTTCGCTGTATTTCTTCGGTGAGTAACGAATTAAAGGTCTCCAAATTCAATCATTTTTTTCGCTTAACTTTCAAAAACAGGAGTCAACGCTTGAAATAAACACAAATGCTCTTTACATCTGTAATTGTGTGTTTATTATCGGTTGATAACAGAATATTTTCACAGTGACAGTAGTTTTCGTGCTCACATTTTGAGATAAAGGAGCCATTGGGGGCCCCAAATCTCACCGAACGCGAGAAGGACGTTCTACTCGCTACATCGCTGAAGACAAAACAAAAATCGAGAATAAGTAGGCAGGTAAGATGACTACTAAAATCAAGTCATGCCTGAGACCGATGAAGTTCAAAACCGTGACGAACTCACCACGGCAGTTGCAAAAATGCCCGGAAATCGTCGAATAGAAGTCGTCGAGTTGTCGTCGCCACGAATAGTTGTCGTCACCACGAATGAAAGATATAAAGCAAAATATTCCTAAAAAGCGCGATCACCAGAAAAGTTACGGTTATGAAACGATACAGTTTTCTGAAGCCAAGATTCTACTCGCGAGACAAGAAAAATTCACTGAAGATTGTCTCGAAACTAAGACAACAAAAGAAATTGACTTTTCGCTGTTTTATAATTTAAAAGCGCCGCAATCTGATGCAAACGGCAGAAGGGTCGACAATCAGCTGATCGCCAAGATCATGTACTGTCACTATTCAACGCGCTCATCGGATTGAAGGATATGCGTTGCAAGTAGAAATAAACAAGCTGGTAAATAACAACACGTTACAGTTATGCGAAAATCAGTAAGGTATACATACGAATAAGCTCGTTGACAGAATAACCAAAGTGAAGACAGACGTGAGCCCCACAGCTCCGTACGTAATACGTATCTCGGTTAGGGCTAACACGCACTGAGAGTGGAGAGCCAGCTTGAAAACAGGGGTCGATAAACACTTCACGCCACAATATTTTGCATCCTTGTCACAATCGAAGGCCATTCTGTCGAGATTCTCACGCTGTTGTAGCCTAAAACACTTTGTGCAACCAATTTCGTCCACCGCGTCGACCGCCACAAACCAGCCGCCATGTTTTAAATCCAGGATTAAGAAACAACCAAAAGCAAAGCGCCCAATGTTGAGCGCTTACGATAAGCGTAGTTTAGTGCTAGGTTTAGCGATAAGCGATTTTGGTGCAACCGAACGAAACCGAAACTTAGCTTAGGTTCCCGCTAAGCTCCGCTTTGCGCTAAGCGGCGTTGGTGCAACCGGCCCTAAGAAGCTAAAGTTTCATTATATTTTAGAATATATTAGAAAAAACTATCTCCAACCTGCATCTTCCCTTAAACCGTATTTACGTCCCTGCTATCGATGCGTTAATATTTCTGGATTTTTGCTTCAGATGGGAAGCACATCATTTTAGGTGCTGGGCAGTGAAGTATTCTAGGAGAGCTGTTTTTTTTTAACCTTTACATAAATGTTGTGAATATACTCCCTATTGCTGAATTTGTATTCTATACAACGACATCAAAATATTTCTTTCCTTACCAACAGCGATGAACCTGTTAACGCAGCCAATGTCACTTTGCCAAGTTTAAGGGCTTGGGCCCGAGTTGAGAAAACATATTGTTTAAATAAAGGCCTGTTGGGCATGGCGGCAGCACGCATGTCACGACGCTAAAACAGTGTCTGTTCTTCATTAGTTTGGAAAACCTTTGGCTTCGCCTCCTCGTGTCATTGTCTCAGTGTCTTCGCCGATGTGAACACCTATTGACTCCTCCAACGTCTCCGGTGCCAAAGCCGACATTCCCAGCCACTCTGGGACCCTTTGAACCCCTCCATGTAAAGAGCGCCAAGGATGGCGTATCCCGCTGGCCTACCGTCGAACATCCATTGATGTTCGCGTTACAGTACCGAGCCGGAATTTCTCGCCAGACAGGCGCCATAGCGCTCGAACGTGGCCACATATGGGCATGAGATTCTCCGTGGGAGCGAGAGGCGAGAGGGGCAGAAGACAAAGGAGACTGGCTGGCTTATAAGGAGAGAGCAGGCGGGCGTCTGGACATTCATGATTTAGAAGTCTTCATCAGGGACTCTTCATTTTGAGCGCCTTGATTTGACAGACTTCAGTTAGCAGCCGTCGAGGGACAGTCTTCATGGGGTTTTATAGGGAGGCTGCATCGGAGGTCTTCAGTATAGAGAGTCTCGACTCATAGGTAGTCTTTAGTATAGGATCTCGACAAAAGTAATTATGGAGGGAGATTTTCAGTTGCTGATGCATCCCGAAGAGAACGGGCCTTCGGGCAACGGAATGTGAGTTGATAAACTGTTTGATTGCACTTTCTGTGTTGTGTGACTTTCTTAAGAACAACTGGAGCGTGGCTTGATCGAATCGGGCCTAGTATAAGGTGGACCGATTCCACATCAATTTGGCGCCCACCGTGGTGCCCGATCGATCAGCCGTTCCTTTAGACCGTCCCCGGGGAGCACCCCACCTCGAGAATTCGCGTTCATCCTTGGAGGAATTATTTACGTCGAGTCCTCCGAGTGTGCGTGTTCGCAGAAGTAAACGATGCCCATTGAAACAAGATCCTACGGTGGCACGACTAAGCACAAGCTTCGTTCGATGTACCTGCACCTCCTGCACCGGTGCACAAAAAAGTGTAGGGAAGCGAACTTCCGGTATGTATATTGAAATACATATTGGAAGTACACTTCCCTACACTTTTCTGCACCAGTGCAGGAGGGGCATGGTAAATCGAACGAGCAGACAGTTCTTCCGAGAAGATCGGACGTTGTCGGGGATGCCCCGGCAGGTGAGGGCACTGGCCAACAGTCGCTAGCGGAGGCTGGGGCATCGCGTGCCATGACGGCCATGATAGATCTGGTTTCGCAACAATTGGGCACCGCGCTAAATGTTGACTGTAACGGAAGAGGAGGGGTTGACCGTCATGTTCGCGTTAAAGAAATTTGACCTCTAAAGAGACGTTACTACTTTTGTCATTCTGCGGACCACGCGGCGCTAACCTGGATTCAGAGGCTCAAGGAGCCGGCGGGAAGGTTGGCTCGTTGGGCATTAACCCTGCAGCGCTGCTCATACACGGTCGAGTGAAGGAAAGGTTCGACCAACAAGGTCGCGGACGCACTCTCTCGGGCGCCCCAGGGGGGGACGGGAAGGAGCTGACGCAACTGGGGGGCGGCGAAGAGCGCGGGGGCGAACGGAGAGTAGCACGGGTTGCGGGGGAGAGGCCCAGCGCGATCACTGGAGAGCGAGGAGACGGCTGTGAAGAGGTGAAGCAGTCGGGACTCGTGGTAGCGCTAGCAGGCTGCACGGAGCTGTGGCGGCGGTAGTACGCTGCACGAGAGAGCAGAGAATTGTGGCTTAGGGTGAAGCCGTAAGCAAGGAAGGGCTGCTCGAGGCCGAGAAAGTGGATGGGTTTTGTCGGCGGGTGTTGGGAAAACTTGTGGAAAATGCAGTTAACACCGGAAACGCTGACGGACGAATGGATTTGCCGTTCGAGTCATATCTGCTGGGCGAAGACTGCTTGTTGCTCCACTACATCCCAACGATCAACGAAGAGGAGGGTAATTACTCTCCCTTCAGGGCTGTAATTCCATGGAAGCTACGTAGGAAGTTTATCGGGTACTTTCACGACTCACCTCTAGCTGGTCATGGCAGCGGCACCAAGTCTTTCCAAAAGGTATGTCGCGTCGCGACCTGGTTGGGGATGAGGCAGGAGATATTTCGGTATGCTCGTAGCTGCCCTGCCTGCGAGATGGCAAAATACCTCCGGGTCTGATGCAGTCGGTGGTGAGTCACCACCCGTGGGCGATAGTCACTTGCGACATCCTAGGCCCATTGCAAAGAGTCCACGTGGAAATCAGTACCTGCTGGCAATCACTGATCGTTTCTCAAAGTGGGTGGAGATGTATTAAATATACTGATTTCGAAGAGAACATAGGAGAAGGTTTTAGATACTTTCCTGCTCTTTGGCATGGCCACGCGTCTTGTTATCAATAATGGTAGTTACTTCGCTAGCAAGGTGTTCGTAGACCGGCTTTATGCTCAATATAAAACAAAAGAGGAACACACCACATTATCCTCAGGCCACTATCACTGAAAGAGTGAATCGGAACCTAAAAAGCATGTTGATTGCGTTAACGGAGCGACATGCACAGGCAGTGGGACGAGCACATCGCCGAGATGGGCTTTTCTATTCGGACGACCGTGAACAGATTGACTGGATTTACGCCAGCGTTTTTGAACCTGGATAAAGAGCTAGCATCTCCACTGGAGAATGGGTTAAGAGGCCGCAGCGGAGAATCGGGACGTTCCCTATCTAAGTATGCGGTGGCGCTCAAGAATCGGCTTTCGGGTGCACTGCATGACGCTAGGGAAACCCTCGATGCTACAAGGATCGAGCAGGCGGCTCAGTACGATAAGAGCCATTGCCACCTGGAATACAACGTCGGGGACTTGGTCTTAAGAATAACTCACCCGCTGAGTAACGCAGTCAGTGGGTTCGCAGCATTGCTGGCCCCGAAGTGGGAAAAGCCTTACGAGGTAAAGTCGCGAGTGACGCGCCTGACTTATATACTCGCTCGGCCGGACACCTACGAGAAGTCTCGTCCTGTTCACCTCGCCAACCTCAAGGGCTACTACCTCGCGGCCGAGACGGCAGTGAACCAGGGGCTGCAGAGAGAGACAGGGGACATCCCTGTTCAGGCAATTCTTACATCCAGTAAGGAGCGCAGACTCGGCAGGGCGGCCGGACGGTGCATGACACCATCGGCAAGCGAACCTCAGAAAGTAACCCTGACCGTCGTTGCAACCTTCTATCTAGAGTGTAGTCTTTGTTTTTCTAAAAGAGTTATACGTATCCAGAAAGTCTGCTTCGAAGTACCGTTTAGGAGGAGCGAGTAGTGCCGGTCGTAGACTGTCCCATTCAAAGGGCCCGTTTTTCCCGAATGCGAGCGCAAACGCTCTTCCAGAACCCAGGGCGCTCAGCCAAAGCCCTGGCGACCCGGGTTACGAGGTTGTCGACCATGGAGCTGATCGCACCCCGGAGCCTGCGCCGCCCCTGGCGCCCCATGCAGCGCCTTTCCGAAACGCCATCTCCCGTATCCCAGCCGCTCGCCACACACCTTCTGCGACAGCGGACGCCTCGGGTTGCTTCCTTAAAACGTCGGCCCTTCCTGCCAGCGACGAAGTATCCCTGCCACTTCTGCCAGGGGGCCGTTCTTAGCCCTTCGCACCTGCTGGCCTGGCCCCGGTCTCGTCTGCCAACTGCCAAACTGCGGCTGTCGCCCCTGATCCCGGAGCCGGCGATATCCGGTCCCCACCGACGCGTGCCCACTGTGCGGCTGGAGCGGCTCCACCGTCTCCTCTAACTAGCAACGGCGAAGATGTTGTGATGGCCGAGCTGGAGGCGTTCCACTCCGGAGGTCCGGTGGCCACCATCATCTCAAGACTCTCGGAGGCCGCGCCTTGAGGGGAGGGAAGTGTGAAAATCGTTAACTTTGTCGCCTCGTGCCCGTTGCCGAAGCCCATATTCCCCGCCGGCGGGAACACTTACTGACTCCTCCAACGTCTCAAGTGCCAAGACTGACATTCCCCGTCAGTCTGTAACCTTTTGACCTCCGCCACGTAAAGAGCCGAGGATTGCATGTCCCGCTTGCCTAAGGGCAAACATCCGTTGTGGTTCGCGTTACGGTACGGCGAGCCGGGATATTTTGCCAGACAGGCGCCGTAGCGCTGGAACGTGGCCATATATGGGCTTAAGATTCTCCGTGAAAGCGAGAGGGGGCAGAAGACAAAGGAGTCTGGCTGGATATATAAGGAGAGAGCAGGCGGGGGTCTGGACAGTCATGATTTGGGAGTCTTCATTTGGGAGCCTTCATTTTGAGCGTCTTGATTTGACAGACTTCAGAATTAGGAGTCTTTGAGGGACAGTCTTCATGGGGCCTTTATCGGGAGGCTTCGTCCGAGGCCTTCAGTAGAGAGATTCTCTATTCACCGGTAGTCTTTGCGCCATATCATACTTGCACCCTATTTCGTATCAAAATTTAATGTGCCTAAATGTGTGAATAAAAAATTCTTTTCACGTAGTTGTTACTGCCTCTGAACACAAAAATATAGAAGCTAGATTAACACTAAATATCGTTTTGCATTGATAAGAATTTATAAGAAGTTTAAGTTTAATTATGGCAAAAAAATATTGAAAAGATGTCTTCGACCCGCATCTTTCTTTAAATCCTATTTGAGTCTCTGCTATCATGCGTTATTATTTTTGGATATTCATGAGAAAAGAAGAGCATAATTTTAGGTGTTCCGCAAGTACGTATTCTAGGACTTCCTCTTTTTAACTTTTACATAATTGTCGTTGTGAATATAAAACCTTATTGCTAAATTTGTTATCTATACAAAGACATCAGAATATTTCTTTCCTTACCAACAGCGCTGAACAAGTTAACGTAGCCAATTTTACTCTGTCAAGGTTGGGGGCTTAGTGACGAGTTGAGCATAAACACTGCTAAACAAGGGACATCTTGGGCAAAGTGGCAGCACGGATGTCACGATGCTGAAACAGTGTCTGTTCTTGATTCAGGTACTCGCCTGTGTGGGACCACAAAACGTCAGCAACAAGCCATTCACGGAACAACTAGTGGAGCCTTCTATCTCCATCGGGAAAAATCGAACAACCACACCCGCACTTAATCAAGGTGGCAGGACCGCGCCAACGCATAATGATTGGCATCTGAGCCATCTGCAGCGCAACCTTCCATCCATTGGGACGCCACCAGAACCACCACCCCCGCAAGATCATATAAAGGCCCATACGCACATTAGCGTTGCTGCGTCCTTGCGGTCAGGATCGGTCGCTTGCGGTACACTGTTAGCAAAAATAACACGCCCAGACGTGTAAACCGTTGTCCCATAGCGGACACGTCAAAACATGTTCGTTTTACACGCAGCCATGTGTGTTCTTCGTCTACACATGAGGTGTCATGTAAACTTCAGTAAACACGATACACCGTGTCTGGCTTCCGCAAACGCGGCTGAGCGTGTTGCTCATGAAACATGGCGGCCAGCAGCCGAGAACAGGCGAGAGACGAGCCCAGCGAGCCGCGCGCCTTTCAGCCGAATTGAGAGCACACAGGACGCGTTTGTTTTCGTTCGATGTCTTTTATATACTGTAAACAGTCTCCAAGCGGTGGACGTAGCTACGTGCAAAGGTACGTACGTACGTGCGTCGGCGGCGGTCCTCGGCGTCGGTAGCTGCGACGGAGCCGCTAGACAGGAAAACGAATGCCGAACTTACATGGACAAATAACTCAAGCAAACTATTTGGAATCGGGCGGTAACCTGCGCCACCTAACGGGATTTTAGCAGCCTTTATAAAAAAAGGAGAGTCTTCATACGCTGCGACCGATCACGAGTAGACAGCAACCATACATATATCGCAGACAACAACCGCGCCTCACACATCATGAACATATACACAAACACAACAAAGACACTGCGCCCGACACTTCCTACTCAACACGCTTTTCTCCCCGCGGCGTATATAAGCTTGACATGTGCAGGTGAGCTCCTTAGTCGCTGACCGTTACAGATTTATAGAAGAAGACGCAAAACACGGCGCAATGGACAGCCAGTATGTAAAAACTGTTTGCATTTAAAAAAATATGGAGGCAGAATCTATAATGTTAGTTCGTTGCGAAAAATAACGATGTATTAACAATAAATCTTAAACTGGTCATGAAAAAGTTCAAACTTTTGTTATTGTCATGCTAGACCAGTGTTATGAGCAGTCCGACTAGCTTGAATCAGATAAAAAACAACACATTATCGGGATTTTATCAATATGTATTCAATAATATATAGAAATGATCCCTGCTCAAAGCATTTTTTTATACATTCTTATGAAGGACATCCGCCCAACAGTTCACTTCCGCTAGTTGCAGTACGCGTACAAAAGCAGACGCCTTCGCTTTTAGGGCGTTTTGATGCAGTTTGGTGTCGTATGTCGTGTCGGTGTCGGGTGGAGCGGCGGAGCTTGGGAGCTTGTGACCGGTGTTATTCGTGATCACTAGTGTGGCGCTGATGCGTTTTTTTTTTTTTTTTTTTTATTTTGCCACCACCCCGAACTTTGAAGATTCACGGGCCCGTGGCACTGCATTATGCTGAATCGCGAGCTCCTCTGTTGACGCTGTTTTCCTGGTACCATTCGTGGATACAGCAAGCGTTTAAACAGTGCACCGTCTCGCCTACATCCCCGGTGACGTACTCGACCTGTTGAAACTTATTGCTTCCGTCATTTTGGAGTACGCAAGGCAGTTCTCTCGCTGCTCTGGTTTCGGTTATAAAAGCATGGCAAAACGCTCGTAGTTCGCGCCCTCAGTACACGTTGGACAACTTCTACTCTTTGACACGGGATAACGGGATGAACGAGGATTTACATTTACTTCAGAGGTCACTCTCGCCGCTTACTCACCGTTGAGCTGCAGGATCAGCTGTCGACAAGCCGCGGATGAAAGGTTTGAGCATTAACAGCCCAAGTGCACTTGGTGCCGATGCGGTCGATGCGGGTTTTTGTCAATCCGGTAGGCCAGCACAAACCGTGACCGTTCCAGCTCTTCGTCATGACACGGTGTTGCAGAGAGCAGGGTGAAATACAACTACACAGACCACCGAAGCAAACGCACTGTTATCGTAAATGTTGGCTTGTGATTGCGCCATTGTAGATTATCTTATTCGTTTTGCTGGAGAGACGCAAACGACGGGCATAACAAAATCGTTTGCATATTCCGCATAGCTCGCAAAAGCATTTACCCAGTCTCCTTGCGAAAAGCGCGAAACACGGAGTCCGCATCGTCCTCACTTCCCCCGTCTTTTACCTGCTTTAGAGCAGTTTGTACCTGCTAGTAGGTATGCCTACTGAAACTGAAGCTTAAAACTAGGGGCAGTGCCAGGGAGAAAAAGGACAAAGTTGGGAAAGCTTGCTCACTCTCCCCAATTTCTCAACACTCAAGTGATTGTACCATAATAAATGCACACAACGCCTCTTTCCAAAAGAAAGAAAAATCACTACGTTCACTACGTAAAAAATGGTCTCAGGTCATGCATCTGTAGGCAGGTAGGAAATCTTGCCCTAATTTATTCACACCGCATGGTGAGCGCAACAAACTCACACGAGATTTACAGGAAAATATCGGTGGTAACTTAAGCTTCCCTGAAATTCTGTATAACCGGTAGTTTGCAGGACCGAACCATCTACTCGAGCGGTATGCGTCGCTGTACAAACGTAGTCCAACAACACGAAGCATAAAAACGGCTGATTTAGGACAACGATCCGGAGTCTATTGTTCAATTAAAACGACGCAATTTTGTTGAAAACGCCAGCAGCTTTTTACTCATTTTGAAACTGAACGAAGGAAGAGTTACTTTTAAAGACCCTCGCTGCGTCCTCCCGCACCAGCTGGACCGGATAAGCTGACGACGACGGGACTGAACCCGTAGAACCTCAGCCCCACAACAACCAATTTGCGCTCCGTGTTAGTGTGGCTTTCTACCTCCAAGCACCGCACCACACACCATGAATTTTTCAGCTCTTTTTCGCATCGCCGTGTTGCACCAAACAGAACGAGATCGCCGAAGTCAACGCAGCGCTGTCGTGAACCTTGGATTGTGGTTGCGCACTCGTGGACCCCGTGGCTTCCTTCGCTTTCCAAGCACACACGACGATTACGAACGATACTTTCCGTCTTCCGGGAACATCGCAGGGACACTTCTCTGGTTACGTCTTCGCGACCTGTGCTCGCATACCGACGAGCTGCTCGGGTACCGTCAAACCAAAACAATACCGGCGCCATGTTAAACATGCGTTGTTGCCAGATTTTCTCCGACCTAATAAAAACAACGACAACATACCGACTCTAGCTTCCAGCGTACATCGGCGTTGCGCCGTGGCCAGATTTTCTCTGTCAGCTCTAACTTAAAGATGACCTAAAGCTGCAGCAACACTGGTATAAAGTTTTAATACGGCGGCCACTACGGAGCGCCGTAAATTCTGAGGATGTTGCATGGGAAGAGGCGGCACCTTCGCTTGCAGTTGAAGAGTTGAAGCCAAAACGAAACCAACCGCAAGGTCACGTGTACAGATTGAGGGCACTGTTTTTATATCAATTTTAACTGTTTAGAACGAAAAATTAGACCCATACCTTTATTTGTGGTGTGTAAGAAACAATTATCACGGCCCCTAAAATAAATACAAACATGGGCGACATGAGGGAAGCCGCATTGCCATCGACCAGTTACCAGAATCAATGGCAGCGAGCACGGTAAGCGCAAGCTTCGCCCCGTCCCGCGACATGGCGTAATTGCTTTTGGTGCATATCTGTCTCCGAGACATGTTTTTTTCCGAGGAATTTGTCTTCACGGTCCTTTCTAGGTGTGTCCCCAAGCATTCGAGTGCTTCAATAGCCGGTAATGCTGCGGTCGTCGCCGGGGGTGATGCGTGTTTTCTAGATCGGCTAAACGGTTGTGAGTGTATGAGCGAACCAAAACACATTTTTTACAACCTCGCATAATTTTTGAACGAATTATTCGTTACTCAACGTGGGAATTTATGGCAATTTGTGTAAATAGCGTGTTTTTCACCCCAAATATTCATTAAATACACAGGACTTGCTAACAGTGTATGACGCGCGCCGTCCCGCAACGCTCGGTAGCGCGACGCAATGGAGTAGACTCGCTCAACTTTCTGAAGCGTTGCGGTGCGTTCGACCAATCGGAAGCCGAGAAACGAGAAGGGTCAGGCTCATGAACAAGAGCTTGCCGTGAGCGATTCCGGTCGTCGAACAAAGTGTCCGCTGCGTCCTGTTTTTCATTTCGTTTGGTTTGCAGGACGCAGTTTGCAGCAGGTGAGCATGGCCAGCACGGCGACGTCGGTGGCAGCGTGTACGAGGTCAGGAGGCAACGGAGTTAGGGGAGCCATCAGCGAACAGAGCGAAGCAGATATCGCACAACTCGTCCACGGAAGAGGAGCATCACCGCGGCGGTGATAGCGCACGTAGGAGCCAATTGGATTTGTTTCCCGCCCGTGCCACATACACGCGAACACACTCGAGGAACAAATTATTCAGTTCCTCACTTTTGAGCGCTGAGGAGATCCTCGGTGAAGACTGAAGAGCCGTCGCCATACCCGTGCTACCGCGGGGCGCCGCCATGTTTGTTTGGGTTGCTCAACGAGGTCCATTGCTGTTGATTAAGCGAATGAGCCGATAACAAAATTCTATTGCTTGTTGACTGCGGTCGACTGCTTTGCAACGCATCTGTGCATACAAGCTTTGCGCGTACGTGCTGCGAGACGCACCGCAACGCCTTTCCGCTACTGAACGCACCGTGTCCAAACGCGAATGAGGTATGGCCCTTCAGAAGCTGCGCTTCCACCGACTTCTTCAGTGGGCGAGGCGGCTGCACGCATGTCACAATGCTAAAACAGTGACTGTTCATTCCGGAGTGATACGCGCCTCCTTGGAGTTATAGAAATATTAATGTGTGCCATATGCTGCTGCCCTAACCTAAAAGTGTCTAGATCTTCTAAACGAATGTCGTTCTGTTATTAATGCGAAAACATTAACTGTCCCATGTGTAGTGTAGGGTAACAGTGTGGCACTAGATGGCACTGCTATGTAGATAATCTACCGCTGTACCACGGGATGGCACCACTGTGTACGACCACTACAAAAGAGGGTCAATAAACCTGGAGCGGGAACTTGCCCGCCTGGAGAGTCAGCTGCCTGCTGTGCCACTCGCTCGACATGGTGTCAGAAGTGGGCGGGATTCATCTCCTCTGATCCCGTGCCTGCGGCTTCGAGAGCTTCAACACACGGTCTGGTCCTGCCACTGCTACTTTCCGACGAGGCAGTCACCTTCCCTTTGCCATGGCCAACAGTGAAGGTTCCGCTGAGTCCGCTGGATCCGCCGCTCTGTTTCCACAAGGCATGGTCCAGCTGCGTCCACTACCAGCATTTGATTTCGAAAACCCGAGCTCCTGGCCCACGTGGCTGCTGCAGTACGAGGACTACTCGTCCGCCACCGGACTCTACGCCGCTCCGACGGAAGTCCAGGTGCGCTCTATGCTCTACTGCATGGGGTCGCAAGCCAGGGTGGTCCTCGCGTCCACCACGCTGGGAGAGGCGGACCTCCAGGACGTCGCCGCCGTGAAGAAGGCGTTCACCGACCACTTTGTCCACCCACCGAGCGAGCTGTACGAGTCAGCGCGCTTCCACCGCCGTACGCAGCAACCGGGTGAGAAGGCCGACGCATTCTTCACTGCGCTCCGAACGATGGTCAAGCGCTGCAATTACCAGTCGACCGACGTCGAAGAGCGGCTTGTCCGGGACCGTTTTCTTGTGGGTTTGCTCGACCGCAAGCTCTCGGACCAGCTCTGTCGGAATCCGCGATTGACGTTGCACGAAGCGCTCACGCACGTTCGCCAACATGAAGATGCTGACAACGAGCGCAAGGCTCATTATTCTGCTGATTCATCACCGCTCGCCGTTGAAGCCGCTCGCCTTCGCAGGGGAAAATCGGCGCCGGCGGATAAGCCAACTCCGCTGCCAGCTGATAAGCCAACTCGTCCGTGCCCTTTCTGCGGGCGCGCATCACACCTTCGCGCTGACTGTCCGGCTCGTCGCGCGTCCTGTAACTTTTGCCGCAAGAGTGGCCACTTCGAGAACGTGTGCCTCAAGAAAAAGCGCGTCAACGGGAAGCAGACACAGAAGCCTTCTGCCAGCTCCATCGAACTTCACGCCGTTGCGGAAGAGCGTCCTAACGCGAAGTTTGTCGAGGTACTCGTCGATGGGTGCCCACTCTCCTTCAAGGTGGACTCTGGCGCCGAAGTTTCTGTCGTACCCAATACGTTTCCCGGCGTCCCCTCGAAGCTTCAAAATCCGAAGGGCGAGTTGAAAGGCCCTGGCAACAACACTCTGCCAGTTCTGGGCACTTTCGTCGCTACCCTGGAGTGGCGCGGCAAGTCCGTCAAGCAGCTGCTCTACGTCCTGGCCGACAAGACTGTCCCGCGGCTGGGCTTCCCGGCAATTCAAGCCTTGGGCGTCTGTACGTTTGTTGACCACGTCTCGGAGACTCCTCAGCCCTCGAGCGACTTGTGTCTCGATCCCAGCCTTTTCCGAGGACTTGGGACACTTCCCAAAGCCTACACTATCAGGCTGCAACCCAACGCTACGCCTTTCTCGTTGAGTGTACCCCGGCGCCTTCCACTCCCTCTCCGCGACGCCGTCAAGACTAAGCTCGATAAGCTTGAAGCTGAAGGCGTGATTCGTCGGGTGGACACGCCCACTGACTGGTGTGCTAGACTGGTTGTCGTCCCTAAGGTCTCGGGTGGCTACCGACTCTGCGTGGATTTGACTCGCCTCAACAAGGTGGTTCTTCGAGAGCGTCACGTGCTTCCTACCGTGGAACAATGCCTCGGGTTGCTCGGAGAAGCCACAGTTTTCTCCAAGTTAGACGCCACGTCAAGTTTCCACCAGGTCAAGCTGTCCACCGAGTCCCAAGAGTTAACCACATTCATTACCCCGTTTGGCCGTTACTGCTTCCTCCGGCTGCCGTTCGGGATCACGTCCGCACCGGAGTATTTCCAGCGGCAGATGTCTCGGATCCTGGAAGGCCAAGCGGGTGTTGTCAACATGATTGACGATATACTCGTCTTTGGGAAGACACGTTCCGAGCACGACCGCCGCCTCCGGCAAGTCCTCGATCGGCTAGCGAAGGCAGGGGTCACACTCAACCGGGAGAAGTGCTCGTTCGCCACTTCCAGCGTCAAGTTCCTTGGACTCGTGGTCAGCGCTCAAGGCATCGCCCCCGATCCAGAGAAGGTTGCGGCGATCCAAGCCATGCCTGCACCCGAAGACGTTGCAGGCGTCCGTCGTCTACTGGGCCTCGTGAATCACATCGGGCGCTTTCTACCCCACGTTTCGGAGGTGACCGCGCCGATCCGTGCCTTGCTAAACAAGAGCTCTGCTTGGACTTGGGGCCATGCGCAACCGTCTGCCTTCGACCGTCTGAAGAGGCTGCTGTGCTCCGACCTCTGCGTGGCTCGCTACCACACCGCATACAAGACCACGATCTCGGCAGACGCCAGCTCCTTTGGACTCGGGGCAGTACTCCTTCAGGAGCAGCCATCCGGTGAGCGTCGGGCCGTCGCTTTCGCATCGCGGTCCCTCACACCCACGGAGCGCCGAAACAGCCAAACGGAAAACGAAGCTTTGGCGGTCACGTGGGCGGTGCACCGGTTCGAGGAGTACGTCCGTGGACTTCAGTTCTTCCTCGAGACAGACCATCAACCTCTGGTCGCACTCTTGGGATCCATGGACGTTGACCTGCTGCCACCACGGATTCAGCGGTTTCGCTTGAAGCTGATGCGTTTCCAGTACCGAGTACTCTACGTACCGGGGAAGCTGTTGGCAACTGCTGATACGCTTTCGCGCGCACCTCTGGATCCCCCTTTGTCCAGCCGGGTGAACCAAGTCGAGCTCTTCGTAAAAGAGGTTGTCCGTTTCCTGCCGGACATCGTCTCGTCACAGCTCGAGCACTTGCGCCAGTCCCAAGCCACCGACGGCGAGTGCAGTCTGCTGCTTCACTACTGCGACAACGGCTGGCCACGGCAGTCCCACTTGCCTCTCCACGTCAAGAAGTACTGGCAATACCAAGGGGACCTCAGCGTCTGCGAGGGACTGCTTCTGAAGGGGTCCCGCATCATCGTGCCGTCCGCCCTTCAGCGTCGTATGCTGGAGTTCCTACATGATGGGCATCAGGGCATCAATCGATGCAAAGCTCTCGCTCGGGAGTCGGTCTGGTGGCCGGGCATCAACAACCAGATAGACACGCTGGTGTCTAACTGCCCCATGTGTGCCGAAACCAGAGTGCAGCGCTCGGAGCCCATGCTGCCCTCAACGACTCAAAGTCGACCCTGGGAAGAGGTGGGAATAGATCTGTTCCACCTGAACGGCCAGGACTACGTCCTCCTGGTGGACTATCGGTCACGTTTCCCGGAGGTCATCAGCCTGCGCTCGACGACCGCACCTGCTGTCATCAACGCCATCAAGAGCGTCTTCGCGCGCCACGGGATTCCGAGTCTGGTGCGCAGCGATAACGGGCCCCAGTTTGCTGCCAGAGAATTCTCTGCCTTCGCCGAGTCCTATGGCTTCCGCCATGTCGCGAGCAGCCCCCGATTTCCACAGTCGAACGGGGAGGTAGAGCGGATGGTGAGGACGGTCAAGGACCTGCTGAGGAAGGCGGATAATCCCTACCTGGCGCTTCTGGTGTACCATGGCACTCCTGGCGTAAACAGATTGAGCCCTGCTCAGCTGCTTATGGGCAGGCGCCTGCAGACTCGGGTACCGAAGACGTCCTACCAGCGTGATCAAGCCAGCAGGAGACGGCAAGCATAGGACTTAAACCGGAGGCACGCGGCTCGCGCACTTCGTCCTCTCCAGGCCGGCGAGCAGGTCTGGGTACAGGATGCTAACTGTCCCGCAACTGTCATGGGGCCAGCTCAACGTCCCCGCTCATACGTTGTGGAGACGCCGACGGGTGTACTTCAGCGCAACCGGAAGCACCTGGTGCCAACGACGGGAAATCCTACAGAATGTATCACCGGCACCAGCCCGTCTGGCAGTCCCATGGCGGCGCAGACCGCCATGCCCGCAACAACGCCAGGAGCAGCTCGAACAGCCCGAGATCAGAGAACCGCATCGCCTCGGGAAAGCTCCTCAAGTGGACAGGCATCCCGCAGTTCCACTTCTGCTTCTCCTCCGCGGGTTTCGAGGTTCGGCAGAAGGATTTGCAGGCCGAGAAGGCTTGACCTATGAACATTTTCTTTCGGGGCAAGAGTACCTCTGTTTAGTTTTACCGAAGGGAGGATGTAGTGTAGGGTAACAGTGTGGCACTAGATGGCACTGCTATGTAGATAATCTACCGCTGTACCACGGGATGGCACCACTGTGTACGACCACTACAAAAGAGGGTCAATAAACCTGGAGCGGGCACTTGCCCGCCTGGAGAGTCAGCTGCCTGCTGTGTCACTCGCTCGACACCATGGAGCGACCCGACGTCATCAGCTTTGAAACAACGCCAAACGTTGGTCAAACGGCACCTAAACTCCCCTTTCCCTGGTCAAGCTGATTTCTGGTGGATTATGCTCCCATTGGCTGGCGCACGTCGTCAAGGAATGAGGCTCCCATTGGCTCTCGTGCGGCATAGTTAAAAAGAAAAGCCCCCAGAGAAGCACTGTCCATGGCGGCGCAGCGCACGTGCGCACCGGCCCCGCCGCCGGTAGGAGCGGTATGGCGGTGCGGGCCTGTCGGCACAGTCCGTTCGGGTAAACTCCAGGGAGGGTGCACGGCCGAACTCAGCGCGGCGCGGCCACTTCACGAGTGCGCGCGCTCGGCCGTCCGCAGGGGAAACGTGGCCGTCCACGCCATTACGCCGCAGACAAACTAAGAAAGCGGAAGAACGACATTCACGCTTTTGCATTCACAACTCATAAGAAGCGCTTTGGTGTCCTCGGACTTTTTCTTGATAAATTTCTCTCGCTGTGTGGAGATGTTGAAAGTAACCCTAAACCCCATACTGAAACGAAAGAACTTATCGGAGGTCAGAAAACAATTTTAACTGAAGTAGCTCAAATTAAAATAAGGCCAAAAGACTATTGGCCGCAAGTTATCGTCATTTGGAAATAAACTCTCATTAATTGAATCCCAAGGTCGACTGTCTAAACGAGACTGCTGAGCAGATTACGAAAACGAATGCAAAGTAACCAAGCTTGAGGAAACTTTCTTTTCTAGCCCGAAGATTGATGACTTGGAAAACCGTTCAAGACGTAACAACTTAATTATGCATGGGATCAAGGAAGAGCACAATTAATTTTCCGAAGGTCTGCGTAATATTGTAGCCGCCTCCACTTTAAAAGATAAGCTAGGCGTTTCGGCGACTGGTATCGAGAGATGCCAGAAATTGGGAAGGAGAGGGGAAAGTCCTAGACCGGTTATTTTGATGCTGCTCGACTGCAGGGAAAAAGGGCTCATTTTAACGCGATAGCATGTAGGAGCTCGTGTCGCAGAAATTCCGGCGTCGGCGTCGGTGGGAACAAAAGATCTCATAATGCAACGCGCGCAGCCACGTATGTCACACGTGGCTGCGTACGTTGCATTGTGTAATTTACCCGCTAAATCTGGCGGGAAACGTTTCCCGCCAAATATAGCAGAAAAATGTTCCGCCAAATTTAGAGGGAAATTTTCCCACCAAATTTAGAGGAAAATTTTCCCGCCGAATTTAGCGAAAAATGTTCATGCCAAATCTAGAGAAAAATGTTCCCGCCAAATTTAGCGGGTCGATAGGGTCATGACGTCACAGCCACGTGAGACGTCATTTGACACGTGGCGTTACCGACTAGGCCACGTACACACGCCTGTACGGTTTGGAAACGAGCACGCGTTTATATGAGAAGGCTTTGCGAACGGGACCCTGTAACGCTATCGCGTTCCACTCTTAAAGGCGAAGCTTAAGACCCTCCCCCCCCCCCAAGTTGTTTTAGTAATGCAAGGCAACTAAAAGGCTCCAACACATCGATATCAAATAATTACTCTAGCAATGTTCAAGAACTCCGAAACAAATTCTCAAGTATAGTTCAACAGAAGACACGGACGCTAACAAAAAAGTAAAACTCAGTTTTGATAAATTAACTATGGATGACAGGGTACATCGCTGGGACGAAGCTAAAGAAGAGATAGTCAATTTTTTGCATCGAGATAAGTAATGACGAGCACGGGAACGCAATTCCACTGCGCTAATCACCATGAATGTTAACGCACATTGCGTTAACATTCACACATTCCTAAACATTCACACATTGCCCAAACACTATTCACACATTGCCCAAACACTTTTTTTCTGACAGAAATCTGGCTGAACGATGAGATTCAGGATTCCGAGATCGTACCACCGGGTAATAATATTATACGTAAAGATCGGGGATCACGAGAAGGAGGTGTAGCAATTTCTGAAGCCTGGTGTCACTTACCGGCATATCCCCTTCGCCAACGCTATGGTGCAGAAACGCGTGCCATATTTTTGTATCCGTTTATAGACCTCCCAATTCGCCTCCCTTGGTTCTGGAGGAACTAAGAATGTGTCTCGATAAGGTATTTACAAGAAGGAAAAAAGTCACAATTGGTGAAGACTAATCTGCCGAGAATTAATTGAGTTTGCCTAACGCATGAAGGCAGCGATGCAGAAAACTGCGCAAAATTAACATATAGTGCGTTTTCTTACGGTTTGTGTCAGGTTGATGATAAAGATGCCAGAGTAGTTGGCGACTTCAGATCGATCTTGGACCTAATTGTTTTGTAAGCCGACGCTAGTGCTGACGGATGCGAATGTGAAATCGTTGACGGGCTATCCGATCATATGACAGTGTAACTAACTTAGTTTAACTATGATGTAAAGAAAAGCGGTGGCCCGGATGGTATCCCCAGTATGTTCATCAAACGCTGCGCGGAATGTGTTTCAAACTATTTGTTATGTTCAAAACGTCATTGCCAACGTCAACATTTCCGGTTGATTGGAAGCTTGCACTTGCCGAATCCATACATGGACCAGGTGTAGCCCACCAAACAGTTAAACCGCTAAAGAACAAATAGCGCTAAGACAAGGACAGACGAAGAAGTGGACAGGAAAGGCGCTAACCCACAACTGATGGTTTTATATACAACGAGAAAGAAGAAGGTGAAGGAAGTGCCTGATGTAGAAAAAAGAAGAAATAATTTTATTTCTGGCCGGGGCGTTCTAAGAAAGGAGCTGGTTAGACTAATAGGAATAAACACAGTATTAAAACAAAAATATTAAAACGCCTTAGCGCTATTTGTAATCCAGTATGTATAACCAACTGGCCCGCCAGAATATTTGATACAGTTATAAACCACCCTACTTCTTTAACGTGCATTAGTTGTAATTTACTTGAACACATCATTGCTAAACAGATCCTCCAATACGTCACAGAACATACAACATGGCTTTAGAACTGGATTCGTAACGATAACCCAGTTAGTCGAAACAGTGCACAATTTGTCTTCAGTTAGTAATCCCCGAAATCAGGTGGATGTCATCTACCTTGACGTTTCCAAAGCTTTTGACAAGGTTTCTCACCTAAAGCTCATGTTAAAGCTACGCGCGGTGCCTAAGAACGATCAAATTGTGTACTGGATTAAGGATTTTCCGGTGGGAAGGGGGCAGCTCGTGATGTTTGACCAGACTGCATCTCATATTGCAATTGTGGATTCCTGGGTAGCATAGGGATCTGTCTTGGAGCCGCTGTTTTTTTTTTTCTTCCTGTTATTTCTTAATGATATAGGATTGTATACTGGTGATTGCTTTTTGTACCCTGAAATAAAGTCGAGATGATCATCTCATCCCAATAAATAGCCTCCATGAGATATCAAAGTGATGCCGGATTGGCAAATGGTACGCATCAAAAATAAAATTGTTATTATGTCTATTTCCCATATCAAACGACCTTCACTTTTTACGTACCCCATCGGTAAAGAAACACTAGTCCGGGTTTAAGAATATATTTATATAGGATTATGTATTACCCACAATCTAAACTTCGACAAGCATAAACTTAGGGCGCAAACGAGCTGTTGAAGGTTTAACATAATCTAAGACAAAAACCCGAAACTGGGGTAAAGACGAAGAACAACATAACACACAGAGTCTCAAATTTTTCGACTTTGTGTGTCCGTGTTGTCCTTCGTCTTCCCCAGTCTCGGGCTTTTGTCTTAAATTAGGACAAACATATTACTGCCGTTACAGATAAAGCTTCTAGAAAACTGTGGCTCTCAAAGACCGACGTACAACCTCAGTTTTCTGCGCGAAAGATAATCCTCTTAGCGCTCCCCTCCCCAAAGCTAAGAGGGAAGTTATGTTGCGGCAAGGTAAAAAGTGGATAGGATATAGGAAAGGAGGAGGCGGACAAAAATGAAAAGCGCAAAGTGTACGTCGGCCTTTAAGACGCAAATTACGAAAGCCAGCTGCTGATACTAAGTTACTAGCATATAAAACTTTTGTGCACCCTTTCTTTGAATACGCAAGTATAATTTGAGATTCATGCATCAAAACCAACATCAATAGGCTAGAAATAATACTGAAAAAAAAAAGGTTAGATTTATTTTTGGACAGTATAATAGGGTAGCTGCAGTTACCGACTTAACATGATAAAGCGCACGTACCAACACTTAATACCAGAAATACTATTAAAAAACTAAAATCACTGCACAAGATAATTCACGGCACGATCAATCGTGAAGAGCACATTTCATTTCCTGGCCGTTCCAAAACACGTAGCCTACATCAGTATTATATTGTAGAGCCACTGCCAGGTAATAATGGATTCCCGTATTCGTTTTTTCCTCGCACCTTCAAAGATTGGAATAACCTTCCCACAGAAATAGTAAACTCCAATTCTTTAACATAATTCCTAAACTATACAAGAAAACACTTCAACAATGAGGAAATACTAAATTTATATCGCTTGTATCTTTTGTTGTATCTGCTTTTCCCCCACACGTTTCTTCCATACAATTGTCGGATCTAGGAGAAGTTGTCACAAACCAACTCATCACAGCAAACTCGTCATAGGGGAACAGGTCACAACAGACACCTAGTCGTAGGCTATCTCGTGTGGCGGGGAACTCGTAACGGTGAGGAACACGTAGCGGTGGAGAAGTGGACATCTGTCAATTTCCTTAAACTTTATTTGACGCAGGATTTGAATCCAAGGGTTCAATTGTATAATTTATATTAGGTCATATTCGTTTTTTCTACTTGATACAAATTATAACATGTAGAAAAGCGAATCGATGGTATTAGCCCCGAGAACATGGCGTGGCGCCACCTGACGGGCCTATCGTCGTGACGTATAGATGGGGGATCACGTGACCGCTTCCTGCACTCTGCGTCAAGAGTGGAGTGTCTCGGTCTTCACTTTTTTTTTAATACTACGGGTGTTTAAGGCTTCTTTTAACCCAATGTTTGGTTTCACTACTCGACCCAGTCAAGTTCTTAAATCGGCTACCGTATGAATGCTTTCGGGGAGCCGGCGAGCCGGTTGCAGGCGAGCAGGGAAACTGTCGCTGCACGGATGCGCGGGGGCGTGAACTAGAGGGTACGGGTCAACTTGTTGTCGTTGTCGGCGGCTGTCTCGCGCACCGCAATGGATGCTTACGAAGTGCGACCTACCCTTGAAGGTAGGCAAACATTCTTTAAAAACTTCTATTCGACCGGGCACTCCGTTACAACTGTGTATCCATTTTCAGTTGTGCAGTCTGTAGGCAGCATCAATGCGTTCGTGGACAAGGCCCACGAAACATCCCGGCTGTCGCTTGAGGGCGAAAGTGTTCTTGAAGCGGGACACGTGTTCTCCTGTAGTATCAAGAACCTGGATAAGGATTGCTACACGTTTATTGGATTCGTTCTCCAAACATCGGCACTCACTTCGTACCCACACAAGCTGGAGATAACACTGAATGGAAGAAACGTCGGTGACACATCGTGCTCCTGCAAAGCATTGGTGAAGGAACATGCCGTGTATCGTTACTTGGTTGTGTTGTATGTACCCACCTTCCGGCGTGCTGTGAAATCGATCGAGGAGCTCGCGGCCAGAGCCGGGAGCGAAACAACTAGAGCACTCTTAGAGATTGAGATTTGCGATGAACGCTGAAGTGCGGCGCCTTTTTCCAAATACAATCGGCTCAGGAATAAAGACAAAAAATATTCTCGTGACTCAGTGGTAACGTGCTCGCTTCCCAAGTTGCGAGTCGCAGGGTCATAACGGTGCATCTGACGTTTTTTTATATATATATATATGTTTTTGAAGCACACGTTTTGTAACTTTTCTGCGATGTCGGAATTTTTGAGCGTCAGATCACCCAAAGGCCAATGACAGTTGTTCGTGTACAGCAATGCTGTTTTTATTTCTTCTGTAAAAACAGATTATGCAAATATTCCTGTACCTAGGTGTATTAGAGTTGTAGAATTGCTTTGCTTCAGCCCCTGCAACATAAACAGATGGGTTGCAAAAAGAAAAAAAAATATTACGTGCTAATGCGAGTGCAGATACTTATATCACCAACCTTTTAAGTAAAATAAATGGAGCTACCTAACATTCTCACATGTATGCAGCTGCTGGTTGCGTAAATACCACTAAGCTGAGAGTGATGTTTGCATTAAAAGTCAGTGAAATTCTATGTCTTTTTACCCTCTGTAAATTACTCTTTCAAATCTATTAGCACTCAGCTCTACTTGCTTTGCGTGCCACCAACTTGTACATACATTTTAACCCCGTTGTTCAAATGATATTGAAGCTGCATGAGAAAGGTACTGCTGTGCCGGGAGAGACTGTTCACATTTTATGAATCATATTGGAATGCTTCTCCTTGGGGTAGATGTGGAAGCTGATGTTTGGGTCGGTCGCCTAACTGCGGTATTGCGGCACTGAAAAGTACTTTACCATTGCTTCCTGAGCTCGAAAGCTGCCGAAGCCGATCCGCGCGTGTACTGATCAGGCTTCAAAAAGAAAAAAAAAAAGCGAAAGTACCGAGCGAACGGTTTCCGAAGAGCCCGACCAAAGCAAGGCGGAATAACTGGTCTTATCACGTGATCCCCCATCCTATGTCACGGTCGAGCGATCGCAGCGCTCCAAGCGGTGCCGCTCGGGGCCAATTGGACTTTCAAGCCATTAGGGTCTGCATGGCTGGTAAGCATTCCAGTGTGACTACATCCTTCCGGAAACGTGGTGAATATAATGCGCACAAAGCAGCAAGAATTTTCTACATTAAGAAAACTAAAAACACATAAATCAAAACCTCGTTTATTCTCAAAATAGTACAAAAGGTTTGCCGGGAAGGAATGTCCCGAGTTCACTTACAGGCGTACATTGCGTGCGAATCATTTCAATGTCGAGAGCGGCCGAGCTGCGTCGTAATCATACAAGAATCGTGAGATATGCCCATTGAGGGCCCGGTCCTTTTCTGCCATGCTGGACGGAGGCTGCAGAGTCAAGCTGCGCGATCTTTATTTCTTGAAAAGACTGCTCTCTCTGCATGCA
Organism: Ixodes persulcatus; assembly: GCA_013358835.2. Classification (NCBI taxonomy): domain Eukaryota; kingdom Metazoa; phylum Arthropoda; class Arachnida; order Ixodida; family Ixodidae; genus Ixodes; species Ixodes persulcatus. The sequence continues at coordinate 52,632 of JABSTQ010006196.1, forward strand.
TCCGTAGAACGACCATAGGTTGGGCCTGCTGCAGTTGATGTCTGTCTGAGTCAAAGTGGTTAGCGGATAAAACTGAACAAATGAAAAACGGTTGATCAGCGTATAGCAATGCCACAAACCTTGAAGTTCGCGGTGCCAAGCTTCGGTGGCGTTGTTTGTGCGTCGAAGGCCTTCCTGGACAGATGCGTGGACAGACCAGACACTTGTCAGGAACACAGCAGACAACAAGCCGTTCCGTCGACGATGTCTGATGTACGTGTCTTGACTCTTCGAAGTAGAGAGCAAGGGGCATCGCGTCCATTGAAAACAACGCTATGAGGTCCTCGAATGCGAAACACCCTTGAACCCGCATATGTGGGAAAACGTTGCCAGTCGCAACGATATCGGCGGACTCAAAGTCACAGTACACCAGCTACCCCGCAGGCTGTGTCAGGAGACTTGAAATTACTGCAAAAAGCCTGGAGAACTGTCGGCCGTCTTAATCAGCCACATGATTATGCCAAGTTACAATTTCAAAATTAGTACTAGTGCAAATCATACCTTTGATGGGCTCTTCGCTCTTGTTTGGCAGGAGAGCGTACACCCAGGGAATAACCGCGTCTTTGTACATTCTATGTACGGTACACACTTGAAACAAAAATGGATGGCGTAATTTTATATGTTCCGTCCATAAACCAACCGTTGGACCTCGACAGTCAATCAAGGTTACGTTGAGTGGCAAAAACTAAGTTGCGGTTGCGGTCGCCAGATATACTGTCGTGAGTGACGAAGGCTTCTTGCTTGAGAGAAACCTGCAAACAGAAACCAAAAATGCTTGTACTTCGAGTGAAGACAACGGGGGAATTAGCACGGTGCTATTTAGGACTAAAAGGTGAATATAAATGTATTTACCGTGTATTCGCCAGGAAGAACGACACTCTCGCGAGTTGCAGGAACGGAGTACGGATTGCAACTTTGCTGCCGCTGTTTCCTTATGGGTCGGCGCATCGTGCTTGTGGATGGCATTTACGAAGCCGTGTACTCGCTCACGCTAGCTGCCGCATCGAGCAATATCTACTGGGGTCCTTGAGTTCCTTCGATTTCAAAGAATAAAAAGAGTAAATGGTTATATAAAATTTATGCTGTTAAAACGTCGCCGATAGTGAAGAAACAAAAACAAAGTAACTTACCAGAAAAAAGAGTTAGGGCGCAGGCGAGCTGGTGTAGGTTTACCATTTTTTTAGACCACCTGGGACTGGACGTCCGCAACGCAAGCGATAGACTGTGGTTTTTGCTGCTGGGAAGGGACTTCAGGCAACATGGGGACTTCCAGAACTGAAACAACGTCACGAGGGCCCACTTCAAATGGATTTGGTGCGTAAAGCAAAAACATGTTTTGGATAGTGTTAAGAGATTAAGCGCGTGCGGGAGAATGGATGGAAAACTAATGGATAGAAATCTTGTTAGACAGATGTATCAAGGAGTTCCCCATGAAAACAGCTATCTTGATGTACCCCACACGTCCCTTGTAAACCCACGTAGAGAAGCGGTCTCCCGGAAGACAGGAATTTTTAAGTAGAGGGCCGAAGTTTTGTTTAAATGTAAAACCGTCGAGGTTGAACGTGTTCTCGTCGATACAGACAGTCGCGAAAATTGTCACTCAGGATGAGAAGGCAGCTTGCGTTGATCAAGCGATTGGCCGAATGGAAAATGTCATGGGCAGGGATTACCCAACGGAAAGAAGGAACTTTAGTAAAGTAAAAGCGGTAAAAAACGAGTTGGAATGTAAATCGCTAGAGGTGTTGCAGACGGACAAAACTGGGAAGTTTGCAATCTTACCGAAGTCGGTTTTCCGGAAGAAGGCAAAGGAGGTATTAAATTCCCCGTTTGTGGAATGGACCGGGAATATTGGAAAGATGAGAAAAGACATTTGTTGGGTTCTTAGAGACGAGGAATTTGAAGGGACGGCAAAGAGGGTCTTGAGCTCAAAACACTCAACATTGAGCCTGAAGTTTTTTTTCTAAAAGACGATAAACCTGAGCTTCCTCTCCGCACAGTAATAAATGAGAACGGGACTTGGCAGAAGGTGGTGTCTAAATTCCTGCAACAAAACGTAGAGTATATTAAGCTTGAAGATTCGCTCTCACTGAGAAACTCAAACGAATTAATTGACATCTTGGAGGTCCATCATGGCAGGAAGTGCTCGATATTTTCTATAGACATAAAATACCTTTATTATTCGTTGGAAAAGAGCAGACTGATGAAGCGAGTAAAAGAGACCCTGGAGCGTAATCTCGTAAAATTCCAGTCAGGTTCGGGCATTTCGGTAGATTGTTTCCTGACGGTGTTGGATTTGTATCTTCGTTCAACGGCGGTTGAATACGATGGAAAAAAAATTGTGCAGAAAGATGGAGTGTGGATAGGTTCATCGGTGGTACCAGCTTTGGCGGAGATGTACTTGAACTCTCTTGATTCTGCCGTGGTAGAAAGACTAGGAAAAATGCCGTCGGGCAGCTGTATAATTATGAGATATGTCGACGACATTCTGGTATTCACCTTTCAGAGTGGAATTGCTGAGAGGCTAGAGTTACTAATAGTGTCATCAGCTCCTGACCTAAAGTTCACAGTGGAAAAACCAACGAATGATATGTTACAGTTTTTGGACCTAAAACATCATGTGGGTGAAGCCCTATGCTGGGAGTATGGAAAAGATACCCCGAAAACTGTACTCCCAAAAAAGAGTTGCCACTCTAAGACGGTAAAGGCGAGTGTCGTTAGATCGTTCTTCACCAATGCTCTGAACAGGTCTCGTGTTCATTTCATGGCTAAGGCAGTCAGAGGGCAGTGGCAACGGTTTATTAACGCAGGCTACGAGGGAGATTTCATCGGAGGCAAGTGACCTTAATGAACCGGGAAAAGTAAAATGCAGAGGACAAATCGAGAAACAGGGTCGCAGTGATGCCGTATTTTCACACCGTGTCACACAATGTAAAAGCGTGTGCAAAACAATTTGGCGTTAATGTGGTTCTCAGTTCGGACTTTAGGTTGGGCAACCTCACCCCGGTCCAAAGAGAGAAAAAAGGATGCCAAAAGGGCCACCGGTAGAAATCTGTTTTTTGTGTAACTGGTGTCGTTTACGAGATACCGATGACTTGCGGTTTTAGGTATATAGGGCCGACCTCAATATGCTTGAACGATCGTCTAACTGAGCACAAAAAAAACGTAAAGCTAAAAGCGCCTAATTACGAAATGGCGACACGTGTAGAGGAGTCCAGAAACTGCACAGCCGAGTGGTCCGGTACAACGGTAGTATGCAAAGAGGTCAATGACGTCAAAAGGGTTGTAAAAGAGACAGTAAAAATGAGGTCGATCGGCAATTGCATAAGCCAGGCGTCTATGCTTCTTAGTGATAGTGCGAAAGCTTTTCTGCGAGTATGCATTGAACAGGTCTTGTGTTTTTCGTGAGAGGTAGCCCCTTTGTCATTATCTTGTTCCGTTCGTATGCGTACGTAAAAGAAGGAAAAAAGGGTCTAACAAGTCGATGGGTTCGAACTTTAGTCAGTTCCGTGTGGTTCGCTTGTTCGTTTTCCGTTTTTTGTAAAGATAAGAGTGGCTGCGAGGTCAAAGCATGTTCCCTTCGGCAGATGTTTTGATGTGTGTACCTTTTGCTGGTTCAAATGGTTCGTTTTTTTTTTCGGTTTTTTTTTTAAGATAAGCGTGGCTGCGAGGTCAAGGCGTGTCCCCTTGGTGCCATTGTTTGGAGTGTTTTTTTCTGGTGACGATTTTGGGTTCAGGTAGTATAAAAGGGGGAGCACTAAATAAAATAATTAGCTGTGTTTGAAAAACAAAATTGAGACGTTGTCGTGTTTCTTCCACCCAGTCTCAGGTGGTCTAAAAAAATGCTGACTTACCAGATTTTTCTTTCATCGTATTCCGGACTTTTAGAAGATTGATGGTGGTCGGTTCTCCGGAATGAGAGTGTTTTCCTGATCTCCTAGTGGCACGACGCCACGGGAAATCATCTTGTCAGTGCTGATTTTAGCCTTGCAGCTTTTTCTATTTCTGCAGATCCAGTACAAAGTCTTGGAGTCTTCTAGGCTACAAGCAGGGTTCGCCCCACGGTGGGCGGCAGTGGCTTTGCCGCCCACCACTCCAACTAACCGCCCACCGCTCGTTTTTTTTTTTTTTTATGCCGGGGGATGACGATGCGATTTTGCCTGCGCACATGGCTGCACACCGTCGGCGTCGTATTCAGCAGGTCCGCGAACTGCCACGTTATCGTTCGCTATCGCATCGCTAATTACCGCCAATGCCACACTGCTTCAAAAAGCGCGGGCGCTCGGCGTGTTTTTTTTTTGGATTTTAGCGGCGCGCTGCTGGCAGTGCCCGGGGGGGGGGGGGGGGGGGGGGGGGAATAAACAGCCGCGACAAACCAAAAAAAAAAAAACGCGCACCACCCGCTTGCCCCCCGCCACCGCCGCCCCCCCCCCCCCCCCCCCCCCTTTCCCCCGTTCCCCTGGTTCCCCCGGTAATCTCCACCCCTCAGAAATTCCTGGGGAGAACCTTGGCTACAAGTATATGAATGGCCTTCGTAAGGCAGCATAGTTGCTCCGCTCTGGGTTTTCGTTAGCTTCATTGTACATTCTGCCGGTGTTCAGTGTGGAGCTTAACACATTTATCTCTATATGTGTATATACTTCAAGCCAGCGTTCTACCAAGTGCGCATTTCAGTTTTCCGGTTTTGAACCGGTAAACCAGTAAAGAAACGAAAAAAAAAAACATTTCTTGAAATGGAAAGAATAAGAACATGAAGCTTTACACGTAAGAGTGCTTCGAATGAATCCCGGACAAAAACTCACCGGACAAAAACTCACCGGACAGAAGCTCACCGGCAAAGAATCACCGGACAGAAGCTCACCCATTTTTTCACAGACCCGGACAAAAGCTCACCAGAAGAAAATTTCATGTTGGTCTTAAAGGACACATGCAAAGAAAAAAAACATTTTTTTTAAACAGCTTAGATGGAAAAAGGATATCATAAAACGATTTTACAACGAAGAAAAAAAATTTTTAGAGCTATATTTACGGCGCTATACGAATTTGTAGTTGGCGGCCGCGGGCGCCGCAGAAAAGTGGCCCTTATTTATCACGTGATGGGCCCATATTTGTCACGTGGTGCTCGCGCTCTTTCGGAAGCTTCCTATGGCCTCTAAAAGTAACTTATTCATCTTTGTTTGAAGTATAACAAAAAACAAAGATGAATAAGTAACCTTTAGAGCCCAAAGGAAACTCCTGAAAAAGCGCAAGCAGACGTGATCGACCTGTGCACCGGTCAGATGACGGCGGCGGCGCCCCGAACCAGACGAACTTGTGCGGCGGCGGCGACCGCGGCGTGGAGAAACGCGTTGAAGCGGCGTTCGCACAACGCTCAGCGTGCGGCGGCGGCGTCGCTTTACGGCTCCGGTGACGCAGGGCGGCGGCGCGCGGGCCTACCACGTGACCAGCGGCGGCGACGGCGGCGCCGACTACAAATTCGTATAGCGCCGTAAATATAGCTCTAAAAATTTTTTTTCTTTGTTGTAAAATCGTTTTATAATATCCTTTTTCCATCTAAGCTGTTTAAAAAAAATGTTTTTTTTTCTTTGCATGTGTCCTTTAACACGTGTGCGGACAACTTAGGTGCGTGCGTGCGACACTAAAATGCAACGATAAATAAATCTGACAAGTGCATGGTTTGTTACTTAGAGAAGAAACAAGTTTATTTGCCGATTGGTTAGAAGCGAATGCAGTTCGCCACTAGCTCCAGCAGTCTTGATAGATCTGGGTTTACCTGTAATCTCTCAAAAATATTTTTCACATGAATCTCCAGGAGCAGAGTGGTTTTTTGCACCCGCTTCTCTGCGGGTTCACCTCTGCGGGCTGGTGTCAATGCCGTGGCAACGAACGCCTGATTTTCCCGTGGGCATTCAATCAGCATCCAGACGCTTGAATTGGCGTAGCCGACAAACTTCTGGAACCCGGTATTCTATCCTTCGCCGGTGTATGTCCGGTCTTTATTTTAAAGAGTGGCGTCACACATATTCCACGATTCCGGGGGAAACTCCGGTCGTCGTCGGCACACAGTCAGGCTATGGGAAGAATTTGCTCTGGGTGCCGCCGCAGAAGGAGCAGAAGCATAACGGAAGGGGCCGTTGACATACGTGCAATCAAAGTAGTCCAGCAGGTCGCCGATGTCACCGTAAGACTTTTCCCTGGAGTAGGTTAGTCCTTCCGGCACAAGCTGTGGCGGCAGGAACGCGAGCCTATCCAAAATGGCGCACAGATTTATAAATTGGTCATCTGTCCAAAAGGCCACACTCCCGTTCCTTGAAAATATTTTTAAATCTTCGCAACTCAATGGTTTGTGTATTACAGTTTTGCATCAGTTTCCTTTTCACAGCACCCTGAGATAATCCTTGATTGCAAATACATTTACGACGCTCAATGACGGAATAAATTTAATTTTCCTAGCCATTCACTTCAAATATTATCCTGAATCCCAAGAAAGCCCAGGCTGGCGTACCTGCCTGAGGCGCTTTTCGTTGGAACATGTCACCGGAACAAAGAATAAAGTCGCCTGTCACGATGAGTGCTCTGCTTGCTTCGGCAAGGCCGGTAGGAAACGTTACAGCTGGTGGCAGCGATGGGATTGGGAGGTGCCGGTGGCCCGCGACTCCGGTCGGTGAGTGCCTGGTTGTTTTTTTTTCAGGTTTCCGAGTGTAACTTTTAAGTTTTGACCGGATTTCAAGGAAGTCAATACTGCATTACGTCATTTTTCTTCTTTCTTTTGGAATGAAAGCACCATGGACGTTGAGCAGATTACGAAGCCTCGATTATTAGACCTAGCGGCAGAGCTGGGAGTAGTGGCAAAGTCCCTGAGAAAAGCCGAAGTAATTAAATCCACCTATATTTGTGGGACCGACCTTGACAAAATTAAAGGTTATTGGGACGAGGTCGAGAGGCAGCAAAGGCGTGAGGAAGCTAACTCAAGGCGATCGAAGCGAAATTGCGAAAGCCGACTAATGAAGCCAGAAAGATGGAAACTTCAAACATCAGAGCGTTTTAGCAGCCTTTCCGTATTGGTGGTAACCAGGGTTTATTTCTCCTCAATTTTGAACGCACTTGTGCCAGGATGAGGTTGGAAACGTCGGTACTGGGCACAGCGGCGTTGTATCGTTTTGCCCGCTGAGGTGGCACAATGTGGGGTAAGACTCGACCCGGACATTCCGGAGGATTACTACAAAGTGAAAGTAAGACTTGAAAAAGTTCGAGCTCTCCCCAGACGCTTTCCGAGTTAGGTTCAGATAGGCCACTAAGCATCCCGATGAAAGGTGCACTGAATTCGATTACCGTTTGCAAGGTGTTCTTGAGAACTGGCTTCGGGGGGTTGACGCTACCAGGACCGCGAGAAGATTCTGGAGAACATAGGTCTGGAGCACTTTTTTTTTTTTTTTCATTCCGAATGAAATGAAGTTCTGGATTCAAGACAGGCCAGATGTTGTCTCTGTGCTAAGGTCACGGATTATGCCTACGCGTACTACTTCAGACATGAAAACCCCGCCGCAAAGAGCAAGTCGTTCAGCCGAAATCATTATCGCTCAGGTTCTCGATGATTCTAAAATCGCAATAGAAAATAACTTACGCCAGGAGAATGCCAAAGCAAACCGAGAAAGATAAGGCAAGCCCAGATATTAAAAAAAAAGAAGCGGCAAAGGCCTTTCGAAGCACGGAAGACCACTGTATATTACACATGCAATCAACCTGGTCATCAGGCTGCGGGGTGCCAGTTTTTCTAAGGTTTCAAAGGTAAATTTCTCATCGGAAGTAGAGGGCGAACTGTTGCGACCTTATTTGTAGGATATAATGGTGAATGGCCAGTCCTGTAAGGTTTTGCGGGAAAAGGGTGACACTCATGATCTAGTTCATTCTGCGCTGGTCGAACCAAAATACTTTACAGGAGAATGCGTTTGGATTCGCCAGGCACTTGCAAATAGGGCCATCAGTCTTCCAGTTTGCAAAGTAAGATCCAGGGTTCATTTGGAGAGCTAGAAACGACCTCAGCAGTTTCTGATGCCCTACTTCCTACGCGCCCTGACATTCTTTCTAACAAAACTGCAAAAAGCTTGAGCAATTCTTGAATAGAGTTGGCTATGAACACGGTACTTGTAGTAACCCGTTACATGACGACGGATAACACGCAGACCGATCATTACACCCGAGCTTTCATTAGGCATAAACTTTCTGCAAAGCAAAGATCTGTATGTACCTCAGGCGTCAACTAAGATGTATATAATGCACCATTTAGACTACATGAACTTGAGGCAGTACTGCATTTTTCACAAGCATACGGCCCCTCTCCCACATGGTATCCACTGCGCTATGCAATGCCACCTACATCCCTCAACGCTCGAACTCATTTCAAACTTATTCAACCGTGTTTGTTCGGAGGGTCAGTGGAAGGTAGCCAACGTCATCCCTTCGCTCAACCTTGGCAAAGATGCTCCATGTGCTTTCCAGTTACAGACCGATAGCACTAACTAGTTGTCTCTCAAAAACTCCTGAGAGGATGATAAACAAAATGTTTACGTATTACCTAGAAAAAAAGAACCTTCTGGACAAGTATCAGTTTGACTTCCGCTCGGCTCGATCCACGCTCGATCACTTGGTTCGATTCGAGACACTGCGGGAGGTATTTGTATATAAGCAAACCTGTTTTTAGGGTTCTTTTATTTTTATTTAGAGAAGGCATATGATACAGCCTGGCGTTTTAAAATTTTGCAGGATTTGTTCAGACTTGGTGTTCGAGGTCGAATGCTAGGTGCTATTCAGAGTGTTGCAACGTCGGATGTTTTACGTACGATTGGGAACAACCCTTTCCAGGGAGTTCTTGCAAAAACTGGAGTACCCCGAGGAGGTGTTCTTAGTGTGTCTCTTTTTATTGTGAAGATTAATTCAGTTGTACTTGCAATACCTCCTTCTGTGCAATGTTCCATATACGTAGATGACATTCAAAGTGCTCTTTCGTCCTGCAATTCGTCAAGATGCGAACGTCGGATCAAACTCGCAATCAATAATTACCGAAAATGGCTGAAACAAATTGTTCTAAATTTTCACCAGAAAAAAAAAAATAACAGCCTGCGTGTGTATCTCTCGCAAGCGTAGAATTTTACAAGAACCTTCCTTAAATATGTATGGCACCCCCAATTGCAGCTAAAAGTGAACACAAGTTTTTGGGTCTTATATGTGGCTCAAAATTGGGTTTTCTTCCACATATTAAGAACTAAAAACTTAAATGCCTCAAATCACTGAATATACTGAATATTTTACCACAGGTATCATGCGGTTAGGATAGACATTGTCCATGCACCTATCGCGCGGTTGTTCATTCCCGGCTTGATTATGGTAGCATTGTGTCTGGCTCTGCCCGTGCATCAGTCCTGAAGATGTTGTAACCTATCCACCATCAGAGCCTGCGTTTATCAACTGGTGCGTTTTGCACCTACCGATATCGAGTTTTAATGTGAAAGCTAATGATCCAACCCTTGAAGACAAAACAATTACCCTGGCCTTTATGTATTCTGTCAGAGTTCGCTCACTTTCCAATCACCCTACTCGAGATAACCTTGATAACGTCGGGTTTAAGAGAACATTCCAAAATAAACCACGGGGTGTTCCTCCTTTTTTAATGAGGAATAGATGTTCAGCTGTTTTTGTAAGATTTGATCCAAAGTCTCCAGTGGTTCAGTGATCAGACGCTAGAGCCCCTCCGGCTCATCATCATATAAATTACGGTTTTACACTCACAAAACATAAAAGTAATGAGGCAAGATTTTCTAAATAAAGTACATGTTTGTTTTCGTTCTTCTCTTCGTTTCGTGCTTTCTTACTGTTACAAAGTCATGAGGCAAAATTGTTTTTCAACTTCGAGCTCTGTATGAACAGTACGCAAGCCTTTATACAGGTGGGACTAAAACCGACTCGTTCATTGGCTGCGCTATGGTAGGGCCATCTGTGAAGCGGATCAAGAGCATTAATTGTAGAGCTACCATACTAACAGCAGAGCTCTATGGCCTGTTTCTAGCTGTCGATTATGTGACCAAAAAAGGTTTCGCCACTCGTTTGTTTAGACGGGCTCTCTGAGCTCTTTAAAGGGACACTGACAGGGTGTTTATGCTCGCCGAGGTTTTTAGTTGTACATGACATATGAGAGCCAAACTACCCAGAACACAATTTACGACTCGAAATTCGGTTTCTTTCCGCCCGAAAACCGCCGATCAAGAACTGGCCGGTTCGAGTCTCGCTCACTCTCTTTTCCGTGGTCAGGGGCCGTTTTCTAAGGTTTCGACGCGACCACCAAATTTAATCAAAGTCGTTGGTCACTCAAGCCACACACTCTATATTAAAAATATAAAAAAAATATGAAACCCATTTTTGTGGCTTCTAAAAAGCTGCAAATACGTTGATTGAAAAAAAAGTTCCACACAGATCCGGAAGCATTCTGTGCGTGCGTCGTTTCGCGTATCGTGGGACTCGCGGGGACGGCGATAGCAGCAGACGACGGGCGTGGGACCTCTACTTCAGAACTGTCGTTCGCGGTATTGGCAAATTCTGTCTGCCTTTAAAAGAGAAATTTGGGACTGATCAAAAGAATTGGTATTCATCCCGTACGACACGCCCGACCACCAAGCCGATTTGCACGAAGACGTCGCCGAGCCGTCGCTCCCTTCTCGTGGCTGAAGACATTGCTCGCACAAACGTCAAGCACGACGTGTCTACTTCGAGTTGAATATGCACGCGTACGATTTCTTTACTAGGTGCGAATGTCGCCAATGCGTGGTGCTTCCCGACTTCGACCCGGGAGTGCTTTTGCTGGAGGAAAATCAGCAGCGAACTTACCAACTTACAATTTACCGGCTGAATTATTACTAAGGAAAGAGATCCCCCAGTAAAAAGATGCCCCAGTAGCTCAGTGGGAAAGACGTCCGGTTCACACGCGGCAGGACCGAATTCGATTCCCAGCGAAATCTTTCTTTTTTTTTCAAACATTTTTGATGTTTACATTTCTTTTTTTTACAATTATCACTGAAGAAACAAACAAAAAAAAATAACAAAGAAATGTTGTGGACGACACGTCGCTGAATTAAATGGTATGGGATTTCCTTTTTGACACCTGCGAACTCAATGTAATCACTTTCCTCAAAATGCAAGGAGCATATAAATCAGGTAGCGTCCGCTTTCCGATGTGCCCGTAAATGTTCTACAGGAATTGCAGCCAGCCATTGGTCCCGATCCCGTTGATCTTTCGGAAACTCTGTCGCACAATGCCACATTTTTTTCGGAGGCAGGACATGTGAGCCAGCTCTTCACTCAACATCTGGGGTGTATTCTTTTCTGAGCCGATCATGGAAATTAACCACGGGCACTCACTACTCATCTCCAACTCGTCAATGTACAAAACAACTCATCTTGGAGTACAGAACAGCGAGCGGAACAAACATAACTGCAAAAGTATCGCACGGCAAACAGTTTCCGCTACGCCGCATGTCGTCTGCTACGCAGAGGACAAAACAAAAAAACAAAACCGCACCGTCGGGTGTAGCCACCTGACTTCCGCTCCAGTTCTCCGACCTCCGTGCGCGGGTTTCGGTTTCGGTTTCAAGCAGTTGCGTCTTTTGGCTTTATAAAAAAAAAAAATCGATACTCTGTTGCAAAATATCAATTGGGTAGTCCTCCGACGCCATAATAAAGCGCCTGGCAAAAAATTAAAAAAAAAAGATTTTTGGGGGGTGTCAGTGTCCCTTTAAGAGCACTTACATTCCTGATTATACCTGCTTTCGACAAAAAACGTCGAGATAATTTTCTGTTGGGTGCCAAGTGACGCCGGCATCCCGAGAAATGAAGAGGCCGATTGTGCAGCGAGCTCTGCTAAAGGAAGGACAATAGATATTCACGAAATACCGTATAAGGAGTACAACAATGCTTTGAGGCATTGCATTCAAGCAAAATGGCAATATGAGTAGAAAAATAAAAGACGCAACAAAGTGCATGTGGTGAAATGTTTTGCAAGTAAACGGGAGTGTGCCCGGCATCAGGAACGCTTCTATAAGATGGTCCTGTGCGGGCTACGGGTTAGCCATACGCGTCTCATCCCTGGACACCTCTTGCGTGGAGAGGATGCCCCAGAGTGTGAGCACTGCAACGTTCCTCTATCCCACACATCCTACTTGAGTGCTCCAAGTATGACCAAGAACGTCTTAGAGATTCTTCGCGAATATATGAAGAACATATTCCACTTCACTTAGTCATTTTACATGGCGATGAGCCGCTGATTCCGCACACGTGCGTGTTTATTTTTCTTAATGACATAGGCCTTATACATGCACTATGATTTTAATTCATGCTCTGAAATCATGCCCATCATGCATACACTTATACAAACTTATGTTCATAGTTCTATCACATCGTCAGCTACTATAGCTCTTTCCTTTGTCAAACCCTTGCTGCCACAAACGTCTAAGCTCTTTGCGCATTTTTGTCTTAACAGCCCTTGTGCCATGAAACCCAAATCAATCAACCAATCAACCTAGAGGCTTGTCTATCATGGGCACATATGCCACTTCTATTTGTTTGAAATCAAAGGGTATTATTTTAGCGTGAGGAACCGCTAGAAATGAACGATGGGGACTAGACTCCCCATCGTACTGCTCAAGTAGTGCATATACAGGGGCACGACACCGCTCTGGGAATGGAAGTCTTACCGCTCGCTCTCGTTTAGGTGCTCCTCCAGGCATGGCTGCCTATCTGGTTCTCCTGCCTGCCTGCGCCAGCTACAGCTACCGGACTGACTACCGACCCTCAACGGCTTGGCTGGACGATTGGCAACGGAAAAGCCCTGCCATTTTTTCCAACTTGAAACCATCAGAACGCCTTTCCCGCCAATCACGTAACTCAGCGCAGACCTTGGCTGGCAACACTGCTCTACCACAACAAGCTCCAGACCGGCACTTCGGGCACGTCACCGCTTTGGGAATGAAAGTCTTACCACTCGCTCTCGTTCAGGTGCTCCTCCAGGCATGGCTGCCTATCTGGTTCTCCTGCCTGCCTGCGCCAGCTACAGCTACCGGACTGACTACCGACCCTCAACGGCTTGGCTGGACGATAGGCAATGGAACAGCCCTGCCATTTTTTTTCAACTTGAAACCATCAGAACGCTTTTCATCCCAATCACGGAACTCAGCGCAGACCTTGGCTGGCAACACTGCTCTACTACAACAAGCCCGCGACTACTTAAACAACAAGCTCCGGACCGGCACTTCGGGCACGTCACCGCTCTAGGAATAAAAGTCTTGCCGCTCGCTCTCGTTCAGGTGCTCCTCCAGGCATGGCTGCCTATCTGGTTCTCCTGCCCGCCTGCACCAGCGACAGCTACCGGACTGACTACCGACCCTCAACGGCTTGGCTGGACGATTGGCAACGGAAAAGCCCTGCCATTTTTTCCAACTTGAAACCATCAGAACGCCTTTCCCGCCAATCACGTAACTCAGCGCAGACCTTGGCTGGCAACACTGCTCTACCACAACAAGCTCCGGACCGGCACTTCGGGCACGTCACCGCTCTGGGAATGAAAGTCTTACCACTCGCTCTCGTTCAGGTTGGTCTAATTCACCTTGATTGTTACAAAAGCGCTGACCTCTTATTAATATCGGTGCCGTGCCCGACCCGTTGGTATCTGTTTATCATTGATAGCATTACTTCCGCCGGTGGCCGTTGTAACGAAATACTTCTCTTATTATCCGGTGATGTAGAGACTAACCCGGAATGACTAAGGCTCAGGAAGCCCAATTAGATTCTGTCCTGGCCATTGTACGAAACCTTAAAGAAAGGAAAAATGAAGTTTTAAGCGAACTAAACAATATTACCGCATCTCCACGTGGTGAATGATGTTCATAGGGGCGAAGCTCTGGTGGTGCTGATGATACTGATTTTATTGTTCATAGGTAGTGCTGATAATGCTGATTTTTTTTATTGCTCATAGGTAGTGCTGAGTTCCGGGTTGCGTTTCGACTTCATTATTACTGCTTTATGGTCGGTGAAATGCAGAGCCTTGCATGCAAAGTTTAACGCGATTATATACGCATTTGACCGCAGGGCCCTCTTTTGTATAGACATTGAGCGGCTACATGCAACATTTTATCCATGACATCCCCAGCTCTTGAGTTACTACCACATCTCAGATCCCCCTACTCGTCCCGCAGTCGTGGCCGAGTGTTTAAGGTGATGGACTAGAAATCCATTGGAACTCCCCGCACAGGTTCGAATCCTGTCGACTGCGCACATTTTTTTTTTTATTTTTCTGTGGGCACGGACGCCGGACGGAAGGCCAGACAGACAAGGCTAGGCCCTAAGGAGCTTCTCCCCTAAAAAACTGAGAGAAGATCAGTCTCGTACTGAATCAGCCGTGACTGCCCTGACTAAAAGAGTAGCGAATATGGAAGCAAGCGTGTCTAGTTTGGACGAGATACGCAAAGCTGCAGAAAGCACAAAAATATCTTTACAAAGCATGACAGAACAAATTCATACTTTGGAATCACGGTGTGAGGACGCGGAGAATAGAATGTGGCGTTCCAATCTTGTGTTCTATGGCCACGCTGATAAACAAAACGAAACGTGGGCCCAATCAGAAAAACTGGTTCTTGACATGTGCTCTCGCAACCTGGGTCTTTCGCTACAATCTAGTTTCGTGGAAAGAGCGCACAGGCTGGGTCGTTTCAACGATAATAAAACACGCCCAATCATTGTCAAACTTTCTTCTACCAAGCATAAAGATAGTATCTTGAGCGCGTGTTACAAACTAAAAAATACCGGTTTTGCCGTCAGCGAAGATTTTTCACCAACAGTGCGCGAGGCACGGCGAAAACTGATTGAGTTTGCGAAACAAGGAAAGCAGTACAAGATGCGCTCGAACAGATTAGTCATTGATAACAAAGCATTTTGCCTCGACTCTGCAAAAACAGTATATATGAAGAAAAAAAAGCCATAGGAGCTGTATACACGCCGCCGCCCACCCCAGTCTTCCCGAGTACGCAGAAACACCAAGTCATGTTCGGTCGTTTTTACAAATATAAGAAGTGTTTTAACAAACCGCGACGACCTATTATCACTAATTGAATCATGCACTGCCGACCTCGTCATTCTGACAGAAACGTGGCTGAAACCCGAAATTGCTGACTCAGAAGTGTTCCCCCAATATGAATTAGAACTTACACAGATGCGACAGACTAACAAAGAGAAGTGGCGGTGTCCTAATCGCTATCCACACACTCAAGAAAAAAGGGTGTAAAAGGGTGTAACGATACACCCTTTTACACCCTTTTTTCTTGAGAGTGCGTCACAACTTAATGTTCCAGGTAACCTTGAGGTGGTATGGCTTCAACTTCACTCTCAATCTTCCGATATCTCTATTGGTGTGTGTTACAGAGCACCCGATCATCACGCTAGTTTCATAAGCGAACTTCATGACTCCCTCTCGTTCATCGTTAATAACCTTAAACCAAATGCGTCGGTCATCCTATTTGGCGACTTCAATTTTCCGAATATTGATTGGAACTCCCTGTCATCAGGTCATCAGTTTCATAATGAGTTCATCGACCTAGCTCTCCCGTTTAACCTCTCCCAAATGATAACTAAACCAACAAGAGTTAGCCATCACTCTAGCAACATTATTGACCTGTGGCTTACCACTGACCCCTCACATGTGACTAACATCACTCATCTTCCCGCTATTAGTGACCACAATGTTATAAACTTAAACCTGCAGTTTGACGTCGTCATCAGATCATCTCATTATAAATTTATTAAAGACTACAATAAAGCTGACTATGATACAGTTAATAGACATCTTCAACAGTTTTATGATACTTTTCATATCAACTTCTATCAAAGAACAGTTGAGGAAAATTTAAATCTCTTTAAACACAAGGTAACAACTCTGACTGACACGTACGTTCCAACCATTAGAATTAAAACCAACAATGCAAAGCCTTAACAAAGAGACAATCTCTAAATTAAGTGCTAGGAAGAAACGACATTTCAAGCAGGCTAAAGAAAAGGACAGTACTATTGCATGGAATAATTACAACGCGTCTGCTAAGGAATATAAAAGAGAAGTGAAAAATGCGAAGAACAAATTTTTTAACTTCGGCCTTCTTAACATTTTAATGAATAAGCCTAATTAGTTCTGGGAGATAATTCATCCTAAAGAGCATAAATCCATCCACCCGACTAATATGAATGGAATTCCCGCATCTGATAGCGAAAGCGCCTCACTAATAAATACTTACTTTAGCTCAGTATTTACACTAGAAAACAATGACAATATTCCTCTCCTAAATCACCTTTCTAATTCTGCTATGCCTTCTATCGAAATAACATATTTGGGTATAGTGAAAACGATAGAAAATCTCAAAACTTCTGGTAGCTCCGGTGATGACCAAAGAAATTCTAAATTGCTGAAAAACACAAAACATATCTTATCCCAATTTTTAACCCTTATTTTTCAACAGTCACTTGATGTCGGCAAGCTTCCGTCTCACTGGAAACTTGGTAGAGTTATCCCTGTTTTCTAAAAGTGGGGATTAAAATGTTGTATCGAACTATCGCCCAATATCTCTCACCAGCATCTCATGTAAATTACTAGAGCACGTCATTTTCTCTTCTATCATGAAATATCTGGAAAATTATATTCTGCTTTTTAAAAATCAACATGGTTTCGTAAGCCATATTTGTGCGATACCCAGCTAATACATTTCGTTCATGAGCCTCACAGTAACTTAACAAGAGATTACAGACGGATGTGATTTTCATAGACTTTTCAAAGGCATTCGATAAAGTGCCCCACTTACGCCTGCTACAAAAACTAACCCAACTGCGTATTCATATTTTAATAATCACTTGGATAAAAAATTTCCTATCCGATCCTACTCAATATACTGTTGTAAACGAGTCCCATTCACCTCTTTCTCATGTAACGTCCGGTGTACCCCAAGGTAGTGTTCTGGGCCCCTTGCTGTTTTTAATATACGTTAACGACCTTCCTGCTAAACTAACATCTTAAAATTGCCTCTTTGCTGACGATTGTGCCGTCTACAGACCAATACGTAATACTAATTATCACCTACTCCTACAGACTGACTTACTAATAATAGAAGAATGGTGTCAAAAATGACAAATGACAGTGAATGTAAATAAAACAAAACTATAGTGTCTTCCACCAGATCACAGTCCCCGTCACTCTTTTCATATCAACTCAACGACAGAATAATTGGCCCCTGTACATCTGATAAATACCTCGGCGTTCATTTAACCTGTGATCTATCTTGGGCGACTCACATTAATTTTATTTTATCTAAAGCTAATGCATCATTGGGATATCTTCGGCGATACCTCAAACTGTCCTCACCTGAAATTGAACAATTATCATACATATATTTGTTAGATCTGATCTCATCTAGGGTATGCGTCTTCTGTATGGTCCCCATGGCAGTATTCCCTTATTATGAAATTAAAAGCAATTCAAAACCGAGCTTTAAGGTTCATTTTCACAGACTACTCTCGTTTCACTAGGGTAACAGGCCTAAGGAGCAAAGCTAACCTTCACTCACTCTCATTTAGGCGCATCCTTTCTCGACTATCCCTGTTTCATAAATTATACTATAACAATGCCTCTATTAGAGCATCCCTCTTTCTTCCACCCCACAGCATATCTCTCCGCCATGATAACTCCCGCAAAGTTCGCCCGATTTTTAGTTCAACTGTAGCATTTTATAATTCCTATCTGCCCATGACAATCAAGGACTGCAATAAATTACCCGATAGCATTGTAACCGAGACTAACTCTGATAGACTTGCCGAAGAACTGATCAATTGCCTTGAACTTACAAACATGTCTATCTGCTCATTTGTTTCTCTTCCTTTTTACTGTTCACATTGCATACCATTAAAAATATTAATAATATGGTGTAATGTTGATAACTACTTGTATTTTGTTGTTCTTTGATTGACCTGTATTGCTGTCTTCCTCTCCGTGAGTGTTAATTTATTTTAAACGATGATTATTAGTGTGTTATTGACCCCCGTTGTATAATGTCCTAACGGGCCTTCAAGGAATAATAAATTAATAAATGAATGGACATTTCATAGCAGTGCCCACGCGCAAGCTTCCACACAACCAATCCCAACCTTGGGTGTATACTTGCCAAGCGTAGAGGGAAAAAAAAACAAGAATAAAACAGTACCATGCCGTAAACTCAGAGCCCATAATCACCCTCCTGAATTATCATGGCGTCCTTCACTATTTGCTTCACTCTTAGACATCCTTGAGCGTATACTGCGCCACGGTTCGCTTGAAACATCATACATTGTTCTACTTTTAATCGACTTAAACAATGAGAAGCTGTCAATACCGTGAGGTCTGAGTGGCCATAGGGATAGATTGTTGCCGCTGCAGTCAGGACTTGTCGGTTTCATGAGGTCGCAGTGACCACAGGTACCAACGCTTAGCACCACGATGAGGCATGGACGCCACCATAAGGGATCAGGGGTCATAGGGACAGGGGCTTATCCCTGCAATGAGAACTCGTCGGTATACTCTGCGGTCTCAGTGAATACGGACAGGCGCCATCTCGCAACTGGGACAACGTGCATACTGGGTGTGATGACGCTCGCTCATTTTATTTGATAAACTGTTAAGAAAAGACCAATATTATCGCTGTTTCCAGTCCGTAGTGGAGCGCTGGGCGCGCAGAAGCACCTGAGAGGACACAATCTCTGTTTCGGCCGGCTTCATTAATGGCTGGTAATGTCACCCAGCAGCCACCGATGGATATCCAAGGGCTCCATTGGCATTACTTCACGCATATGCGTTCCAATCTTTCCAGTTTATTGGCATTCAATTCACGAATGTACATTCCAATTCAGCCAATTCATTGACACCTAGTTCATAATATCCAACCGATAGAATGACATCCAGTGCCTTCATTGTATGTCAACCAGCACACCAACGCAAGTATGTATGTATGTATGTATGTATGTATGTATGTATGTATGTATGTATGTATGTATATCTGGCGGCAATTGCTCTTTTTAACGAGCTTCTATAAAATAGACATTCCAATGAAGAAAAAAAGAAAAAAGAGAAAGATAATGAAAATAAAAGGAACTAGAAAGTCAGAGAAATGGTTCGTAGTCACTCTGAAGTATCACGAGTGGACTTTCCACCATGCCTGGAGCCTCCTCTTTGAGCACACCACATGTTTGTTCTCCTCCGTAAAATCGAGGGCCTGCTCAATGCGGGTGCCGACGTCTGTTGCAGGTACGATTGCCGGACACTCAAGGAGCAAGTGTTGGATAGTTTCTTCTACCTCACCACATGCACTGCACACGGTTTCGGTCACGTTCACATCGTACTCCTGCCTGTAGATGCGGGTGCTTAAGGCACCACCGCGGGCCTCGGCAAGGAGTCGGCTGCAGTGTGTTTCCACACCAGCGGACCGCAGCGATGTTGGTCTTGAAAGTCGCGTATAGGTGCATGCCGGAATGTTCTTCCATGTCGGCTCTCCACCGATTCGTCTGGGTGGTGCTAATCTGTTCTCTCACCTTCGCAACCCAATCTTCCTTTGTAGAGGGCTCGTCGCTTATCGAGAAGGCGCCATACTTTGTCCCGAATCGATTGGTACGCCGCCTCCATGTCGTGTGTAGGATCTTTAAATGTATGTATATAAAAACTCTTCGCGCCCAGCGATCTCCGTCCATATGTCACAGTCGGGCGTAATACTCCAGCTTGCTGCTGGCCTCCTGTGCCTCAAACGGGGACCAGCCGAGGTCACTTTGGACAAGTTGATTAGGCACTCTCCCGTGACATCCCAGCGCCTGATGCCCGATCTCTCTCTGCCGTCGCTCAAGGTATTCCCTAATCTCGCTGGGGACACATGTAATAGCATTGACGAAAGTGAGGCCTGGTCGTAATCCTCTTTTTTTGTATATGCTCACAGATTCTCTAACTGTCGTCTGGTAGGTCTTAGGAGATGATCGCTATAGAATACATGTCGTAAACAGTTTGAGCGGGAACGATGGGAAGGGTGACTTTTGATATATGCCGCTCTACCTCGATGTTGATAAAACTACGGAGTGGAGAGGGGAGCTGCGAGGTTGTGCACATCGGAGTCACCACACTCCAAAGCTCGATCAACTAGGGTTGTGCGAATAGTGGATTTTGAGTTCGAATCGAATTCGAAGCGAATAGTGATTTTGGTCGAATATTTTCGAATCGAATAACGAATACTTGCCGTTCAAAAAACTTGGCCGCAAAGTGGCGTGCCAGATAATTATTGCATACGTGCAATTATTAAGTAGACTGATTTGTGAGAATGAGACCACAATTTGTTCAAGTATGACTTATTTATTGAAAGACAAACATTTAAAAACCTAAATGGGTTTACGGAGTTAAAAAAATGATGAAAAAAAGAGATGAACTAAAACTGTGTCTGTTCAGTATATATTGCACACTCTACTGATCTAACATGTTACAGTTTCCAATGAGAGCCGATTTCGATCAGTTCTCGTGAAGAAAAAGAAGTTGCTCGACATGCTCCGGAAGTAGGTGCTCCCTCCTGGTCGTCACAATATTGCCTGCAGTGGACCTTTTGTAGAAATACGCAGTGCGCATGCGCGGAGTATTTGATGCGCCTGGGTTCGAGAGTATCTAGTTCCAAACAATCCGCCATCTTGCATTTCTCGCCTTTGGGCGCCTTGGAGACCATCGAGAGTCGAGACTCAAGTTTTGATGTTGCGAACAAGGTGAACACGAGTCATCGTACTGACGACGCCCGTTCTAGATTACGACGTGCACCGCAATCATGCCGGTGAAGGCAAGCGCATCCCCGATGCGCTTGCCTCAACGAACTGTCCTTTTTGAGGTAGCTCCATACGCGGTCCTGGGTGAGGTTCGTACGGTCCGGGGGATGACGTACCCAGTGGTCCGCGTCAAACGCGAACGGGATGTTCTGATCCCGAGACATCGCGACTCAAAATGCTTCGAAAAGCAGCGAGTGTACCCAAAAAGAAAACGAACCGGTAGAACACAAGAAGCCTAACGTGCACGTTGTTTTCTCTACAAATACTCTCCAACCCAGTGCGCCTCAGGTTCGCCCATCGCCCCATAGGTGGCAGCACATATTCGCCAAAAGGTCCGTTGAGAACACCCTTTCACTGGCCGCCTGGGTAGCTGGAATGGACAGATACTTCTGCGCCACTGTAGCCACAGCAGAATAAAGCTGGATGCCCAGGGTCGACCACCACAGGAGGGGATCCTCTGAACGGCCAAGCAGTGGGGTTTTCAGATACTCATTCACTTGCTTCTGGCATGGGGATATGCCAGCCGACTGTCGTGTTTCTTCCAAAGCCATTTTGACTTTAGAGAATGCAGTCCACACAGAGTATGCTTCTTCTGTGGTGCTTGCAGCACTTCCATGCTCTCTGGTTTCCGCTGTTCCAGTTGAGTGCAGTTTCTCAACTTCCGAAAGAAGCAGGCTACTCGCCCACAACTTTTGGCTTGGTGTGGACTCTGCGGAGTGAAAGACTGCCTTGTAACGAGGATCGACCAGTGTTGCAAGTACCAATAGCGGAGACATCTTCACATCCACGAACCTGGTCTTGAGACTTCGCAGCAGGCTGATTGCAAAGGAGGCTACTTCGTTGGCTTCCGAAATGTACTCTTTCAGGGTAATCTCAGTGCACTCCAGCAGAGGAATCACCTGCGAAAGTGTTGGGTATTTTGTTGCAGAGAGTTCCGTTGTTGCTTGTTGAATGGGCTGAAGTACACTGACCAGCCAGGCCATTCGCTTCCACTCCGCGGATGACAGGTTTTCCACACTGTCCGACGCAGAAAGTTCTGCAGAGATGGCAGTGCGAAGCTCAAGGAGCCTGGACATCATGGCATGTTCGCTGTTCCACCTCGTAGGCACATCTTGTATGACTTCGAGAGGTTCCATCTGCATATTTCTTTGCATGTCTTGGAGTCGGGCGCGTGCTCGGGTGCTTCTTTTGTAGTAGCCAACTATTGAACGTGCCTTTGCACACAGTTGCAAGAATCCAGGTGCATGCTTCTTTGCATCAGTGATGCAAAGTTGTAGAGTGTGGGCAAAACACTGAACCCTGTGCCACTGTGAATGCTCTACAGCAGCAACGAAGTTCCTCCCATTGTCAGTGACAATATAGGTTGGCAAACCTTCTGGAAGTTCCCAATCCTTTATCACGTTCTGCAGAAACCGGCGAATGTTCTCTGCAGTGCAGTCTTCGGTCATTTGACCACATGTGAGAGTGTAGATGTGCTGCACAAACTTCTTGTCCATTATGTGGCACGTCACACTTACGTAGCTCTGACAAGCGCGCGAGGTCCAGCTATCGGTGGTCAAACAGTAGCACTCAACTCCAGCATCAAAGATTGATCGGAGGGCTTGCATCACTTCAGCCTTCTTCGCGGCGTACAAATCGGGAATCACTGACCTCGAGAACGTGGTCCTTGAAGGCACGCTATACTCGGGAATAACGCACCTCAGCATTTCGACAAAGCCATTTTCCTCGACGACACTGTAGGAGTGCAAACCGCCCGCGATGAAAGCTGCAATCTTCTGAGTCACCTGTCTCGCCTTCGGTGCAGTCGATTTCATTGTCGGCCGAAAATGTGATGACACTGACGGCTGCGGCGTTGACTGCCCGGCAGACTTCTTTTGTTTTTCACGTGCAGCGCGTTCTTCTTCGTAGGCCGCATACAAGCTCGGATGTTTTTTCAGATGGTTTGAAAGGGTTGTTGTTGTTCCTGTTGGCGTCTTCAGTAACGTTTTGCATTGTTCACACCGGGCTTCATTTTTAGAGGGAAGTTTAGAAAAATACTTCCAAACAGGATTTTTCACGCTGTTCGAGTCCATCTTGCCGACCGACCGAGCTTCCGCCATTTCGACAATGTCGATGTCATTCACTCGTCCTGCCGCTGTGTAATAATATAATATTTTTTCGGAATATTATAGTTTAAATGTTTTGAAACTCTGTTTATGAGTTTTCTCGCAAACAACAGTTTCTGAGAAATTATGCAGGTTGTGAGACATTTTAACGGTATTTATTTTTATCCTAAACTTGTTTTCTAACTTTGTGTCTGGACACGGCGGTGGTAAGAAAAGAGTGCTGGCAACCAGGGCACCAAGATTGACAAAGATGGCGCCGACGCCTCTGGAGCTCGTTGCTCGGTTTCATTTGCCCGTTATTAAATAAAGTTGATGAAATGACTACGATGAATATATTTGAAAGGTCCCACCATAATATTTATACCGTTTTCTCGAACGTGTGAGTATAGTTTTGAATCTAGAAATTGTTCCTTACTGATTTTAGACAGTAAAAAAACTCGCGACCGTGAGTTTGCCAACACTTCAAAAAGCACGAATATTACAACTGCTCTCGAAGCGAATATCGAATCATGTAATATTCGAAACTACTATTCGAAAAATCGAATATTCGCACAACACTACGATCAACCACCAGATAGAGAAGTATGTAACGAAAGCCACACGCTCCGGCATTCCCCCTCATACTGTTTATGAAAACAGAGACAAAGAGAGAAGCACACAGGACGAGTGCTGATTTATTAAGTGACAAACCATCTCGCCTTAATTTATACCCTAATGGAATATCAACTTTTATTTTTTATACTTTGATTCTAAGCCTTTTAACCGAACGGAACCTTCTTCCCGTGGGCGTCACGTCAATAACGGATCATAACTTCCCCTGTTTCGTTCATCACTCTTACGTGGAAGTTGAGGTACTGGCATACAACGAAAGTACGATGCTCACAATCTGATTTTGTTTTTATTACGTTATTTATTTTTTCACGCTTGTATTGCATCGTCTCCTTTTTTTGCCCCAATTTCTTCCGTAGAAAACTCCCATGTCTCACGGACCAAACAAGAAATTAAAAATAGCCAACCGCAGACAATTGCCGTTTCAAAATTATATCGACGTGCGCACATTAGGCGGAGTTCCGCAAACCTACCAGCAGGACCGTCGTCGCGTCAACAATCACCCGGACGGGTCGACCGTGTCCATCCGCGGTCGCGCATAAATTAGTCCGCGAACAAAGGCTTTGTTTGCGCATTTCATTATGTTAATGAGGGTCCAGTTACCTCCCTCTCCCGCTCGGACCGTCCACATGATAACGAGCAGGTACGGAGGACAAATGAACTTTCGGCGTGTCAGCAGAGAGACGGCGTTAAGCGTGTCCACATTCGTCGCGAGAGAGCCACCTATTTCCACGCTAATTGACAGGCACTCGTAAACGATATAGGCTCTACCGTAAACGCCAAATGTGTCCGTTCTTTTTGTCGTGTTTCTGTTTCGTTTTTTATTTTTTTTTTATTTGTATAGTTTCTGAGACAAACCCGGCGTTTCTGAAGCTGTCGGGGAGACTATACAATGACCATGACAATTTAAAAAATGCATTTTCTAGCTTTTCTCAACCCCCTCTTCTGACCCTGCCATCCCTTGCTTCAGCGACAAGTAAAGTGGACGAGAATGCGGAAGTCGCCGCCAGGTGGAAACCAGAACGGATATTTTCTGGCTTGGTGAAGCCAGTAAAAAATCTTATGTACGTTAACATTCCTGGTCCAATAAACAGGTATAATCAAATAATATCATATAACAATATAAAAGAACCACGCGAGAGAATATTAGAAGATATGAGAAACTGATAAGAAGTTTCTGATAACGTCTTATATAATCATTTAGTATTCTTATATGTTCTTATAAGGTTGTTATATGTTCTTACCGGATCTTATTTAAGCATATGTATTTATTCGACCAACAAATTTCTAAACATTTAAGATTTTTCACTAGGGCGGGTCCGCGACGAAACAGTTTTTCTCTTTCATTAACAATTAGTTTACATTAGAACTTTGGTGAAAATTTATAGTCGTATCTGATAAGGGGCAGACTTAACCCATGCTTTGCTCTCCTGCATGATATGAAGACATTCAAGGTGTCAAGTGAGTCACAAAAAAAAATATGTATCGTCTTTTCGCTCTAATTAAGCACCGATTTACAAAAACATAGAAATCGAACATCATCTAAATTGGAGGCATATAGTGAGCGCCCTATAGTTTGACAGACTTTATCATAACGTTCCAGTGTTTTCTCGTTTTTAATATAAACTAACGCAATTTTTTTAAGCATCGAATTAAGCACCCACTTTGTGAAATTCATTTTTATGGAATCGTCCGTTCGACAGACAGCACGAAAGAGGCCAATCTTACTGCGTTGTGCAAAATCTCCTCCACTAGCTCGTCCCAGACTTAGGAAGACAGCCTACACACTAATACCGAGTGACCGGATTAATATAGCAAAATAAAATGCGCGCTTCCCGGATAAAATGGCTGGAAATAGCGTTTTGACCAAGCGATTTCTGAGACACAACGTTGAATTATCAAAGTTCAAAGTTCAAATTATCAAAATGAAGCAGTACCTACTACGAGACAAGGCCTGCAAATTGTCACGGAGTAAGGCGAAGAAACGATAAATAATGAACTGAAAAAAAAGCTTAATCGGCGAACTTGTGCCAAACAAAATAAAGAACGAGCGTCGAGACAGCTGAGACGCGGGCGGCGATTTGGCGGCGTAACAGCGAGTGAGAGCGAGACTGACTCGACAAGGTCGCAGGCAGCTCCTTATCTAGTGTTCGTCGGCGTCGCGAAAATTCGGCCCAGAAGGTTCGAGCCTGGAGTGTTCGGTGTGAGAATGAACAGGCACTGTCGAGAAGAAGAGGCATAGGGCGAAATGATAAAGGTTACGCCCCGGGTAAGAATGAACGCGAATCTTCTAGAATACCTCCAACGGGCGCTGCTTTCTCGGCCCTGCGCGCGGCTATATGACGTTATCGCTGGTGAATCCCTGACCCGTCCCAATTGGCAAAGGGGCCGAAGCTCGATCGCTACAAAGAGGCAGACGCATCCGTCTTTGCAGAGTCGCGTGCTTGCGTTACCCTCGTTGGGAGGCAATGCAAGAGGTGCTAGTAGCAATGCTGAGGCCAGGTAGTTGGCGTTGCTTAGATCCGCTAGGGATGACGTATGGGAGGAAAGGCCCAGGTCGTGTCTTTTATGTAACATTGGATGGAGGTAGGGGTGTGCGAATAGTGATTTTTGAAACCGAATCGAATACGAATCGAATAATTGTGTTACCGAATCGAATACGAATACGAATCGAATAATTTTCGAATAGTTTCCGAATAGTAAGTAGACAGCTACTAAAGAAGAGCAAAGATATTATAAAATTATTTTAATGTTCCAAAATGTTTCTTAAAAGTATTGTAAAAACGCAACTAGACGATAATGACTAGAGTTCAACGATATATAATTAAATAGAGACAAAAGCTACTAAACTATTAGAATGCTAAACATAATATCACGGTTCACACGGATACTGAACATAAAATCAGAGTTCGCTTGAGCCTGGTACATTTTGAAGCAACGTACTTAGTAGGAACTCTACATTCTCTTTTTATTCCTTGTATTAGCAGAGGTCCTTGAATCGAGGATCACAAAGGTTGGCAAGGGCGTGATGCGCCTGTGTGCTTACGTCCAGGAACTTTGTTTTCACTGATTTGAGAAGATTCTAGGAAAACGCATTGTCTTGTTCCACTTGCGCCCTCAAAAAGCAACATCTTCACACACTGAACAAGTGGAACAACCATGGAAAGTTTTGGGAAAGACTCGACACAAGCAGCTGTTGTGGCTTCTTCAATTGGTTGCATGGGAGCGGCCTAAAAACTTCCACATTCTACTGCGCATTCTCTTCGAACATCTTCCCTCTTCTACTACTTCTACCTCGCTCATACAGAGCGGCGGTACCATTGCAAGTTCTGAAACGTCTCTACGACACGCTTTCCGAAAGCGTAAACGAGTAGTCTTGTGCGAAAGCGGTCCCTAAAGACTGAACCGCATGTAAGCGATTTAGCGAGTGACGAGAGTCAGCAGCGAGCGACGGAGATTTCTCACTGTCGCTCGTCGCGTCGCTCGGTGTTTCCTAGAAAACGTCCTCATCGCCTTGGTCGCTTGCTCACGCTACTTTCATGCGGCTTGCCTCATCGCGCGACTGACCGACCGAGCCTGTCTCGTCTCTTGGCGAATCGCTTTCATGCAGGTTATACTTAACACAGTGGTCCCTAATGGAGGCAACAGCAACGTACGTATAGAGAGAAACTGCTGCTGCCGATGATGATAATCATTGTCTAGGAGAAGAGGGTACGTATTGCCATCTTGCGGGCGCGTATGGCAGGCGTGCCGGGGCGTTGTGGGACGCCTGTGAAGGGAATTTCGCGGCGCGACCGTAACGACTATTCGGAAATTATTCGAAAAATATTCGAAACTTTTGAAAATTATTATTCGATTCGATTAGCGAATCGAATAGAGTAATATTCGATTCGTTATTCGAAAATGTCGAATATTCGCACACCCCTAGATGGAGGTCCTGGGGAAAAAAAAGAAAAAAAGCCCCTTGCTACAAAACGCTGACGTCGCCAATCTAGGATGAGAACGTGAAAGGCCATGCTGACCCTCCTGGATAAAGGGTCTGGAAACATTGCACATAAAAGGCTGATTTCTGAGACACTCACCATGCTAATTATCACACCAAGTCTTTAAAATGAAGGGGTTGAAAATAGCATCTGGTAGGAACACCTGATATGCTCTGGAACAGCGAGAATGAGAAATGCCTCGTTCAATATATTGGACAAAGGTAGCGAAAAAACCTTTACTCGAGACGCTTACCTGGACTGGAGCAGTGAGCATGCGAAACATCCCTTGAAGATCTCAACGCGAGGCACATTTTTGGCTCAAGTTCTGAGCATTCGCACGATTTCTGCGGCAAACCGTACTGGTTTGGCTCTCTACGGAATGTGCCAAAGCAGGATCTTACGCACTTAAAATAGGGGGCTGATATAACCAGGCTCGATCTAAAACTAACCGTAAGAATCGGCGCCTGCACGTAGCAACCTCAATTTTTCGTCAAAGGTGTATTTCACGAGTCAGTGTTCTCTTGTAAATTTACCAAGCGTAGCTCCCTTTCTGTAAGAAATCGAGCCAAAAGCTTGCCAGGGTCAACGGCCGACGGCGACGCAGACACCCGAGTCGAGCGGCAAGGCGCGTTTGTCGCACGCATTGATAGATGGCGCTACTTCTTATCGAGACTGCTCGCGACGACCGTGAGCTACCAAAAATGAGCCTAATATTTTTGTAGTGCGCCTTAGGTTTAAAATAAATAAGAACACGAAAAGAAAATCTTGAAGTTAAAAAAAAACTCGGTTGCATAACGACGGTGTTTTTACTGCAAACGGATTATTTCGTCTGCGTGCCGTCTGTTTTCTTTCGCTGGTTGGCTACACCTTCCGACACTGCTCCCGATGCCATCTATCAACACGTGCGCCAAACGCGCCGAGCCACTGGACTCGGAAGTCTGCGTCGCCTTTCGCCGTTGACCCTGGAAAGTGTTTTGGCTCCATTCCTCATAGAAAGGGAGCTACGCTTCGTAAGTTTACAAGAAAAAACCGACCTGTGAAATACACCATTGACGAAAAGTTTAGATCGCTATGTGCAGGCGCCAACTTTTGTGGCCCATTTTAGATCAAGCCTGGTTATTTCAGTCACCCTACATAGTTTGCTCAGCTGTTTGCCCGTTGACCAGAAAGCTTCGTTCGGCACCTCACATTGTCACAAGAAAAAGCTTTGTTTTATGTTTTATATAAGTATCTCTCATAAAGTCCTCGTTTATAACGTAGTCTTGTATAATCACGTAGAACTTAAATATCGCAGGGCGTCACATCTTATGTTTACGCCCCTTTGAGATTCATCCGTCTGCGTTCGTACCTGCTAATGCCGAAATATCTTTGGCTGCGCGGCAATAATTCGATGTTCGGGACTGACCACGCCTTACTTTTGTGAAGTCGTCAGTGACTTTACAAATGGCGCCGAAGCCTATGTTCAAAATATCCAGACTCCTGACACTAAAGGCCGCTGCGCTTTGGAGGCAGCAATTTTTCGTGCTTTAGGTGAAACGCCACACTGAAATGTGCCCCGAGGAGGTTTCTGAGGTCGTCTGAATATGGTGAGAGCTCACTCTGTTGGCTCTAAGCGTTCTAAAAATCCCCAAATCATGACGATACGCGGCCGATTTCCCTATTAAAAAAGCAATCAAAGATTCCAACACACCTGGGTCATATCTCCGGCGATCGGAGGAGCATGTTCCGAAACCAGGACCACTGTCAGCCAATAGCGAGCGAAGTGTCCTTGCGCCTCCGACCGGTGGAACCGCGGAGTGATTCTTGCGCCTCTGACCGGTGGAACCGCGGAGTGCCAGTCTTGGGTAGTATCGCGATACAGTAACTCGTTATTTTTTTTTTTTTTTTTGCAACGTTAACTGTAATTGGATAATTTCTTTTAAGCAACTGTAACGATAACTTAAATACTTCTTTGAAACAGTAACTAAAAAGTATCGTCAAACATGTGGATACTTTTCGCAAAAAAAAGATGGCCCTAGTTTGTGAACACTACGGCGGGTTCGACAATGTGCCGAGGTTGGGCCGCACATTAGACGCGACAAAATAAAGCGAGAACTAAAAACTTTTTTCGTTGGAGCAAAGGGCCGGCGCAGCGGGCAGACGTTTTTCCACTTTTGTTTCTCCTTTCTAATCGCGCGGAAAAACGCATTTAGCATTTGCTTTATTTCAACTTTTTTCTGCGTGGTTCTCTCGCCCCGTCTTCACCCTTTCTGGCCTCATCGAACACTGCCGCCTTTTCAGCTAAGCGGCAGAGCCACCTCGCAGAAATGTGCAACACATATACACCTGAAGGCTGTGTTTTACTCCGACGTTGAGCGGAGAGAACGCAGCGTAGTGTAGAACGCGCGCGTTTCATTGTCCGGCGAGCAGGAACGCGGTATCTGCGACCAATCAGTATCTGTATGCGCTGCACTACGCCACTTTGGCTACGCTCGACGCCGGAATATAACACAGCCTTACCGGTGAACTGTTTAATGCTCAACGACAGCCTCTGTCGTCCGTGCTGCAGCAGTCGCGGTGATAGCTTTCTTTACAAAAGCGAGTCGCCTCCTGTAGACACTGTCTGACCGGGGACACAGACGATGTCTCTACTGGTCGACTTGTCGTTTCCCAGGGGCCATGATCCCGTGAACCACGGTCGAGTTTTTGTTCTGCGTTGCATAGAAGAAATTTAAAATAAAACCGGAATGAATTCCGTAACGACCTTATGTTGTTTTTGTTCACTTCTTTCTTTACCTTGTTTGACACTAACGGCCTTTCCCACTCAGTTTTCTGTTCCAAATGGCTTAGTCTTCTGCTCCCCTCCCTATTATTGTAATGAACCCGCCTGTTCATCTGTATTTCTCTCCTGTCAGCTGAGAAAAGGGAATAATAAAGCTCTTAAGAGAAATAAGAAGTTAATAATTATTAATCGCAGTCATTGTGCATTGTCATCAACGTCTTCATAGTTAAATTTCAGAAAAGTAATATCTTCAAAGTAACTAAGTTATATGACGAAGTAACTGTAACTGTAACGCGTTACCTTCATTTTTAAGTAACTGTAACTGTAACCTAAATACAGTTTTGACAAACTATATGTATGAATACATGTTTCGCAAGCCAGTCACTGCACCTGACGCCTTTAATGTGTTATGGTCTGATATTCTTTCTAAAACAATAAAGGAAACATTGTTTCTCGACACATCTGTGTCAAAAAGCAGTACAGCTGTATCTGCGTAGTGTTGTACAAGGCTGCCAAAACTGCGAGGTTTTTTTTAGTTTTTTTTTTTTTTTTTTAATTCTAGAAGTCTTTTCGTCAACGAGCAAATGAACCCGCTAGAAATAGCGAAGTTCCGGAGCAGTGCCAGCAGCGCTACGTACACTGGCTAACATGGCCGTCTGCTGACTATGGGACCAACGCGGAAGGCGGAACCACGTGGAACTGTCGACGTTTTCGACGTTATGGATATCGCAGAAACTGCGTCCAAGAAAGGCAGGTTTTGCTGCCGGGTTCCTGGGTGCCTTCTGTGTTGAGTTTGGTTCTGTTTTCCGATGCCGAGTGCCAATCGGCAATCAACATGGTTCTGTATTTCTGTGTGTCAACAACATAGCAGCAACATCATGATGGCAGTGTTGTGCGTTGTGAAAAGAAGATTGGAATTATCGCCGATGTGACTGTGTGTTGGCGTATCAGTGCTGTAACAGCAAGATGAGATGACGTAAACTATCGGGCGTTGATGCCGCTGGTCGGGCCGTGATCGGAGGGGGCGGGGTGTCGCAGGTTGACATTCCGCTTTAGATTAAAGAATTCAAGACCCTTTGAGGGATTGGGTGCAATCGATCGACGTGCGGATAGTCATGTTGAAACGCTGGTCTGAACCGTAAGCTCCTATCGTACAGTGGCCAAAGTGACTGTCGGTTGTCTCCTTCCCGAGAGCGATTGCGCTTTGGAGAAAGGGCTTAACAGTACAAAATATGACAGGAAGTACGTATATTTACAGTTTGGAATTTTAGCATTTAGACAATATGGTAAATAAAATAAAAAAAGCTATTTTTTATTTTGCTGTTTAAATATACTACGGTTCCTGGAGAAACTGCCCTCCAAGTGGCGCGCTGGGATGAGCGCTAGAAGTTTTCGAGCTAGGCACGGCGTAGCTCCGTACACTTAACACCTGCCGCAAGTCGCGGCTTTGACTGCATTCAAGTTGATCGAAAATCGATTTCTCTGCCCGTGAACCATAGCTTCCAGCTGAGGGAATATCCGCACTACACAGATTAATTCAAGACGGTAATTGCGGCCATGCGCGAACAGCACAACTAGAAAAACAAGCACTACAATAGAAATACTAGCTACGACATGCCGTGCGGGGAAGCAAACACGTGTCTTGGAATTGCATTGGAGTGGCTTGATTTATTGACTTTAAAATAATTACGGCATGATCGAGCGTTTACTTTTCGTTAAGAGATTCATCCCCTGAGCCCCTCAAAATACTCTCAGAGAGGTATGACATTGCTGGAAAAAAATAAACATGCTGGGAATAGTTTTTATTGCTTAGCTGGTCACTGAGAAATTCCGTACGTTCAAAACGACCAGTATAAAAGACGGAAACTCAGAGCTTGGAAATAGTGATCAAGTTAGTGTGCTGTTGTATTGATGTTTGTATGTGCCATGTATGTGTATGCGCTCAATGTATGTTCAGCTGATGCTTAACTGATGAACCTTTATTATACACACATTAAGACACATTACGCATACCAATAACATTACGCATACTAATGTAAATACTACGCATGAGTATGCGTAATGTGTCTAAACTCGTTTCAGCTTCGGTTCGAGCGAGGCCGATGTTATAAGCCGAAGGGCCAATCAAACAGCGCAAAAAAGCGCAACGTCATGGCGTGCTCTCTGTGCTTGATAGGACTAGCCGGCGTAGGAGCATGCCCAGAGAGACGGTGAATAGCGCCTTGTCCTATCAACTGCAGGGAGCACGCCATGACGTTGTGCCTCTTTCGCTGTTTGATTGGCCCTTCGGCTCTAACATCGGCCGCGCTCGGACCGAAGCAGAAACGAAGTATAAATGTGTGTATAATAAAGGTTCGCAATGGTGGCGTGAGCAAATGAAAATATTTTTTGTAGAACATGAATTGGGCAGTACCTAGCGCCACCTAGCCTAGCTACTTGCAATTACTCTGCTTGGCCCTGCCATCTGGGGGCAAGCGATTTAACCTTCTTTTACGCTACTCGATAAACAGCGGCTTCGAGTTTGTTCTTTTGAGAGTGGCTTTTTGTTTTGCTAATCGGTTTACCATTCCTCCGTGATGTGCGATTGACGAAGGCATTGTGGCTCGAGCAATAGCAAAGGTAAGACGTAAAGTTTGCGAAGTAACTTTGTATCGGTTTTCGAATTTTAACATCGTAGTGCTGACGGCAAGAAGACTAAGTAACTGCTTTTGAAACGCAAGTTTCTTTACCTGCGGGGGGAATCCGGCTTCCGAAATAAACACACTTCGCGGAAAGCTCGTGTTACGCTTTTATTTGCTGCTCCTCTCGTCCCGTACAAGAGACGTAGCGTCCTCGTTAAGCCCTATTGAGCTCGATTTGCTCGATTCGGGGCCGCCATATTGAGATGCAGGCGACGGAGAAACTTTGCTTTCCTGCTTCAGGGACGAAATGTTCTCCCTTTCTAAAGGAACATAGGTTACAAGACCGTTCCTCCTCTCAGGGAGGACTATCGATACCCTTTTTTCCAAGAGTGAAGCCCCGTTGTCCCCCATTGCACCTCCGGAAAGGGAGTCCCATACCACTTAGTTCAACAAAGTTTCGTTGAAGACATTCGTTTTTATTTTTTTCGGTGTTAATCACAAAAAACAAATGTAAACATCGCCAAATGCCTCGACAAAAAAAAATGTTAGAGAAAAAAAAATAAGCCCACATTGGCGATCGAATCGGGGTCCGCTGCGTATGAGGCAGACGCGTTACCACTGAGCCATGCTAGGGCTTCAGAAATCCGTTGTAACCGTTGCCTATGTGTGACGGCGCCAGCGTTCATCTCCACGAGCCAGCCAATCCAGCGTGAGCACCGTTGCTAAGGGGTCTATCGCCTGCGCTCTAACAACATGCCCACCGGGCCTTGCGCGACTTGACTGAACGGGTACGTGCAGCCGCGCAGTTCCCAAAGTGGCCACTGCGGGAGAAATGGCGGCGTTGCGATCGCATCTAGTCAACACCACCTAGACAGAAGGCCTCCGCATGATCTCCTTTCCCTCTATGAGACGTCATCAGAGTGGGATCGCGCTAACTCGGCTATCGGGCCCGAGCCCAACCTTCGACGCGCTGATTGGACACGAGCCCCGCCCGAACACTGACACAGCACTCGTGACCAATCTCACGCCTCGATCGATCTGACTGTGATGACGGTGTGGAAGCCTTCTGTCTAGGTGGTGTTGGTCTAGTTTGGGTTCTCGAATACAAATCGGAGCCACTTTTTCAAAGCAGGCTCCTATGGCAGTTTCCCATCTGAATTGTTGTAGTAACGTTAATGACAACTAAAAAAAGGGACTCGAGACAACTAGGTTCCTAGACTCAAGCACAAAATTGGGGTCGAAGTTTATGGAGCGCGCTGATTGGGCTCTCGCGACCACGACGCCGCACTCTTTGTCCCCAAACTCCAACTGTCGCGTTCCGCGAACGTTCAGCTCTAAATTTGTGTCTGCCGACTCTAGAGTCCCCAACTGTGTGAGAAATCGCCCTGCCATTCTTGCTCGTTCGATGCCGAATCACTAAAGAATGCTCCAAGTCGCAATAGACCTCTTTCTGAAGGACTACACAATGGCGGTACAACTGACATCGTGGAACGTGAAAGTCATTTCATAAGATAGCGAACGTCGGAGAGCGGCCAACGCTAGGAGCCGACGAGCCAATCGAGCAACGCCGAAAATGCAACGTCACCGGGCTCATCATCTTTTTCTACGGGTGCGTTTTTGCCTTCTAATCCAACTAAACGCAGGGATTCCACAGCCGCCAACATAGGGCAGTCTTTCAAAAGAGGTCTCGGCTCTGAGGGATCTGTTCACCATGCTTTCACTTTTTATTGTTGACCCGCGTCATAATGCACGCGCAAAATTTATCCCTCCGATTAAAAAAAATCACAAAGAAGACACTTAAGACTGCTCACGTGTAGGAATGCGAAAGCATTTCTACACACAGCGCATTCCTACAAGCACACGTCTTCCTTTTTTCATTCGGCTATCCGGCGGTGACGTCACGCTCCCACCACTGCGCATGCGCGGCGCGCCCGGCGGCTCCACGGCTTCCGTGACGATGCATCTGCGTTGCTGCACTTTTCTTTGCCTTTTATTTCTGCGGCGCGTCCGCTTGACCTCGAGCGGCCCTGCCGGCTTCCGAGACGAAGCATCTGATATGCCGCGTCGCAGTCAATGGGACTTTAGGTGCCGTTTCGCTCAGCCAATGGGAATTTAGGTGCCGCGTTTCGCCGCCACAGACAACGGCTACACACACCGCCGGCTTCGCTCCACGAGACAGTTAATGCTTTCGCCTTAAAAACTTTTTCTAGACACTGATAATTTAAGAAACACAGGTCGTGGATCATTACGCTTGTCGCTTTGTGATTCCTGCTTGGGCGGTCGGCTAACGTTGCAATTTAAGTGACTCCGGAGTGTTAAAAGGTGCGACACGCCAAGCATTTCTTAGGTTTTTTGTGACTACACATCTCCAGAAGTTGGAGAAACGGCGAGCAAGGGATCGAGCTTCCTTTGATTTCGCACCTTGAGAACTAGACTGTGATCCGAGCTGGACGCGAGCACTGAACACGCGGGTTCGTACTGAGACGCCTAAGTTGCAGGTGTCGTCTTTTTACTGCAGCTGAAAGTCCCAGTTATGCTCGGAGTCACCGCTTAGCGGAGAAGGGATAGCCCTTTAACCATTCACTCACTTACTAACCTGCCTCGTTGCTGCCTAAAAGCGAAAATAGCAACCTTGAGATTTTTAGTTTAAGTCCTCTGGTTGTTAAGTAAAGACGTTCCAAACCAAAAGCTGTCTCAAACGCTCCTAAACCACATCGCATAACCAAATAAATATTGGAGAAAACAAAAAATCTCCTCTAGCGCGCTAACTCGCCTTTACGATGATTTATTGGGCAAAAAAATTTAGAAGATTTCCGAATCATATTTTTGTAGCATTTATTGGGGGGGGGGGGGGAGGGGGGAGGGGACATTTCTTAAACGTATATTTGACTGCTCTTGCAAATGCATTACGCTGTTGTTTTTTTTTGTTTTTTTTTTTAATATTCAGTTGTTTGTGTTTTTTTTTTTTTTTTTTAATGTCAAATGCAGATTTTTTTTAAAAGCGTGAAAGCTGCACAAATGCGTTCCGCGCAAGAAAGTTATATGACCAGGCGGACATTATGTTCCAGAGCAAATGCAACTAAAATATTATAATTCACAAAAATTCACAAATTTATTCATTAATTAGACGTTTCAGGGCACATGTATATAATGAAGAAATGGAAACAATCAGTGTTGAAAGCCGGCTTTTTTTTTTTTAACCTGGATTGAGCACGCAGTTTCAGTAATTCATTTTCGAATAGTGTTCTGCAAATCGGTCAAAACCGAAACCAAATCCGCGATGACCGCCGGAAGGTCAACCCTGTTTCGACGCCGGAGGTTCACGTGTTAATGTCGAAATTTGTGTCGCTTTTGCGCCATAGCGCGTCAAAGGATTTATTTTTTGTTGTGTAGTTTATGTTCAGGTTGTTCTTTTAACCTGACTCGATCGTACCCGTGATTAAAACGTTTTTCGGTGACATCGCCAGGAAAGCAAAGCCACTTCATTCAATCATTCATTAATTCGTTCATTCATTCATTCATTCATTCAATATTCCTTGAGGGCCCGTCAGGGCATTATACAAGGGAGGTCAATAAGACACTAAGAATTATCCTTTAAAATGAATTAACACTCACGGAGAGGAAGTCAGCAAAACAGGTGAATGTATTGTTGACCTCCTCTCCGTGAGTGTGATTGCAGCCGCTAAGGCGGCTTATCGCTTTAGTTTGCCATCCACGGAACACCGACTGAAATCAGCTCCGACGCGCTGTGCCGCAAATTTCGTCATTAACACGTGAGGCTCCGGTGTCAAACGAGGAATCGTCCTTCAAGCGGACATCGCGCGTTTGGTTTCGGTGTCGACAGATTTCCAAAACGAAATTTGCCAGCGAACAACTCAAACTGCGTCCTCGATTCATCATACTTAAAAACTGGGCTGACCTTCAACATTGATTGCCCCCATTTCTTCAATACAAGCATGTGCCCTAAAAGGTCTAATCAAAAAAGCAATTACCAATTTTGGGTTAATTTGTCATATTTTAGGTGCATTCGCTCTTGAACATAGTGTCCGCGTGGCCATATCACTCACTTGCGCAGACAGCATTTGTGTAGCTTTCACGTTTTTTTTTTTTTTTGCTTTTTTTTAGAAAAATCTGTATTCGATGAAAAGAAAACACCCTGCATACATACACGGTGTTTTCTTTTTTTTTTAAGCTTTACAGATTTGTTTAAGAAAAGCCGTGAAAGTTACACTTATGCGGCTTGTGGAGGTGAGTTATACCGCCAGGGGGCACTATGTAGATGGCTAATATTTGCGATAAGTCGGCTAATAATTAATATTCGCTAATTAACTTTAATTGGGAAGATGGACATATAGTTCCCATTATAAAACTACTGCCTGTCATCGGAAACCACTAAATCAACTCTTTTTAGAACGACTTGAAGCTCGTGGGAAACTCGGGGGCGCACCAAAGTTACTACTCGTGGAGCAGGAGCAAAGCTAACAGTGGCGGAACGCAATGATAATCTTATCATCCGGGTTCCGCAACCTGCTAGCCTTGTACCTGCTCCACGAGTGGTAACTTTAGTGAACCACTACGCTCCTCACGCACTCCAAGTCTTTCTAAAAATTACTGATTTAGTGGTTCCCGATGACGCTCAGTAAGTTTATAATTGGGACTATATGTCTACTTTCCCCAATTAAAGTTAATTAACGAATATTAATTATTAGCCAACTTATCGCAAAATTAGCCATTCACATAGTGTCCCCCTGGCCATATAACTCACCTCCACAAGCCGCATAAGTGTAACTTTCACGGCTTTTTTTAAAAAAAAAAAAAATCTGTAAAGCTTAAAGAAAAAAAGACCCTGTATATAGTTACATATATAAACAGTGTCATAAAGAGCAGAGATAAGCGCTCGGAATTCTTCTTGCCTTCTGTTGGTTCCCTTTGTGGCGACTTTGGACGGCTAAACCAGCTATGACTGATTCCTGACCTGGAGATGAGCGTCGTGGCGCTGATGACCAGATCTTTCTCGTGCCGCCTGATTTTCGCGCTCAAAAAAGATCAAGTGCTCGATGAAGTTTGGTTTGGTACAATGAAGTTTGATCGAAACCAGAACGGTCAGTCCCGTCGAAGACTGTCGTGTCTAAGCGCGGGACAACGGCAGGGACGTCGTGACTGAACAGCCGCCATCAGACAAATGACGTTCATTGTCAGGGCTCAAGGACCTAGCTCGAGAGAAGGAGAGAAAAACGAAGTGACATCTAGTGGCCGAGAATTATAGATGCGACAGTGAAAGAAGAAGTGAGAGTACAACAAAGACAAAGTTGGAGATTCCAATAAAAACGAGACGCGCACTTTAATGCGTAACGACAGTCCTGGTGCTTCAAGAAAACCCAAGGAGACACCAGTCTGTTCTCTCCGTCTACGACTAGTGCTAAATGATTTTGAACGGAAGCCCCCCATCCCAAGTTTTTGTCCGTCCGTCCGTCCGTCCACGCATTTGCTGCTAAATGTAGAGGGGAAATTGACGTCGCGTGATCTATACACCAATTCAATTTTCCCGCTAAATTTGGAGAGGGAAATTGATGTCACGTGATAGGACGTCACACGGCCTAAGCATATATTCAGTTTCTCCTCTAAATTTAGCAGCAAAATTAAAGTCACGTGACATTTGCAAGGTCACTTTTTGCTCCTAAATTTACCGGGACATAGGTACAAATAAAGTTTTTTTACCCCCCCCCCCCCCCCCCCGAAGCGACTGTTTATTGTCTTCTAAACAAATGTAAGCAATTACGCAATTCCCAATATTTTTAATTGTAAGAAAAATGTCTCGGTATCATTTCCAGTTGCTCGGGGCAATAAACAAACACGATTTTTTTGTTTTGTTTTTATGGGGGTTATGTAGCCGTGTAAATATAATACTTGACGGTTAATTACTGAATAGTTTAGCATAAGACGACTTTCCAAACTTTCAGGTAAAGATTTCGATTTTCACAGCATCTAAGTTGTTGCGAAAGCCTTATATCAGCGTGTCCTTAAAATAGAGCCATCAAAACTTCAAGAATACAGCAAACGCGTGCTCCGTCCTATCGTCTTATTATAACCGGAAAGCCAATAAAGTTTAGAATAACCAGATAACAACAGAGAATGACCGGTTGCGATCCTATGGGCGTGGCAATAGTCAACATGCTT
The DNA here is from genome assembly GCA_013358835.2 of Ixodes persulcatus. Taxonomy (NCBI): domain Eukaryota; kingdom Metazoa; phylum Arthropoda; class Arachnida; order Ixodida; family Ixodidae; genus Ixodes; species Ixodes persulcatus. The sequence goes on from JABSTQ010006196.1 coordinate 91,816, forward strand.
GACTCAACATGGAGTGTGAAATTAACCAAGGTAACCGCGTTGACGAAACAAACTTCCAAGTGTTCGCTAGCACTAATTATAAGGTGTCAATTTATCTGAAAAAGTATGGAATTTTGTTTCCCCTTACGATAGATCGCAGTCATCGTGAGAGGAAACTGAGCTAATCAAAAGACCCGCCGTAGGCACCCAACTACACATCTTTAGTGACAACCTTATCTTAGTCTAACTATCGCGTATAATGTATTAGAGAGGATTTTGAGTTACGAGATCGTGTCCGCTAGTTAACGCGTCGAAACCTCGGGGTTATTTATGGGCCAACGTGAGAAGTTGCGAACGGTGGGCGTTGTTCTTGGCGCGAATTAACTGTTTGCTCTCCAATATTTCTTGCCCCGCGTGCCAACTTGAAGTATAGTTCGCCCGTCGTCGCAATGCTGTCATATAATTACACCCGCCAAGCTAGTTCCCACAGCGGTTCACTTCAAAGGAGGCGATGGACGGCTCAATTAATTACGCCACGTAATTAAGACGTAATTTTGGGTCGCGATCGGGGACCCGACGACAATTTTCTCAGCGTCATGCTCACTCACGTCGAAGTGTTAGGCTTTCGAAAAGTACGTTTGTTTGCTGTAATTTCTTGACGGCGTTATGGATGGATTGGCTCCGCAGATTAGTTTTTTTTTTTTTTTTTTCCAGGTGCAGCAAAAGGAGTTTATGTTGTGTCGGAATCAAGGCAGCCTCCTTCAGTCGCGGTAATGGGGATAATGACGGGAACGCAGCTAGAATGAATCCCTAGCACGGGCTGCAATCTGACTCGAGGTTACGATGATGGATGTTCAGGATTAATCACACTTACTGACGCGGGAGGGAATGTGCTTTCAGAACGGTTTCGACCGTTTCGGCCACACACGGAGGGAGAGGTTTTCTCATATTTCTGGTTCGTGATGTGGTTCGTGTAACTAATTCCTTCATCTTTTTGGTGGCGGATTCAGTGGAATCCCAGCTGTTCGCTCTTAGAAAAAAGGTCTGTGAGCTCACTTTCCACCAAAACACGAGACAACGAATTACGGCTAATCATACAAGGAACCCAGCGAATAGCGAAGTTCACAGTACGATTACGACTGGAAAGTGGTATGTGCACAGGGACGACGAATAGGTGAAACGTCATGCTCGTTGCCCAAGAGCATTTTTCGGTCAAATCGTATTCGGAGATTCGTCGTTTGCCGGAAGGCTTCTACTAATGGCGAATTCGGGTGGTCAATCGCCGGCGAAACCGAGCCGGCGGAACCGGCAACCAGAAACGCGCCGGCCGCACACCACGTGACCCTCGCCACCCGAACACGAAACGCCAGACGGTGGCAGTTTACTTCGCCTCTTGCCCGCTCGACACCGCTAGCGAGAGGCTGTCGCCGCCGTCACCCATGTGACGGCGGCGAGACAACCCCTTGGATTGACTCGAGTAGTGGCTGCTGAAGTGACTTCAGATCAGTTTCGCTCCTTCGTTAATTTTTTCTCACTGACCTTCTCTCCCATTTCGGAACGGACGACACCGGATACACTCTGGCGCCCACTCGCCCGGCCGTTTAGAGCTCGGGCGGAAAAAGCGCCGGAAAGTTGCCGGTGCTTGCCGGAGAACCACCACCCGAACGGTGCGCGCCGGCCGGAAACTGACCACGCGAACACTATTGCCGGCTTTCCGGCAAAATAAGTTGCCGACGACTGACCACCCGATATTCGCCATAAATAAACGCACATACCTCTCTTCTTTTTTTTTCTTAGTGTGCTGCGTAGAGTCGAAACACTTGTTGACCACACGATTGTGAAATTGAAAATAAAAAAGGTGGGGAAGTAGGAAAACTATCGTCGGTGTCATTGAGGGCTTCAAGATAACTGGACAGCGCCCAGTCTCCGTGGAGAAAGTTGAGTCGAGTCAAAATTGGTTCTTGAATAAAAACTCGGGCATTGGCCCACTGACTGCGGTAAATAATAATTCACTAAATATTCGCTGTATTATCTTCATCGTGGTATTCATCATCATCGTACTCAAGTACCTTGTATATTATATAGTTTTATTAAAACCCTTCTTGTGTCATCCGCATACTCCTTGCAGCTCAGGAGGGAACACCTCTCGCTTGCAAGTGAGTACGTTTGCTCAATGAAACAGTCGCACGTAGTGGTCAAGAGGAAATAAATCGAGCAAAAGCCGTTGGAATGCAAGTGCAGAAGATTCTTTGAAGTGTTTCCCTACTATTCGTTTTTCCAGAAGGTAGGGTCACAATGGGCAGATGGTGCGATCATCTTACACGCCCAGAGACGGGTACATAGAATTCCGGCGACTTCTGGCCACCTTGACATGCTCTTAAAATCACTTCAGGTTCGAATATTGTTTGCGCGACTTTAAAGGGCAACGCCTGCGAGAAGCTTTGTGTCCTCTCTTATTCGTTGTATTTCATATTCGTCTTTCGCGTATCCGCAGGCTATGAAGATGTCGGAGTGTTGTTTATTGGCAACGCAATCTTGTTTCTGCTGACTTTCGCGGAACGAGAAATTCCGCCGAGTGTAAGCCCAACATGATATATTCGCGACTCCAACAAACTATAGGTGGCGCCACTCATTTTCCAAAATGGCGGCTATAGTGAGGGTCGGGGATGCGTGCCGCTGTTGAGCCTGTCCAGTGGGCTGGCTTCACTGAGCGACACAAATTATTTCTGGTAATACGAGGAAGCTAGGGTGTTATAAGTGCAGGTCACCCCTTTATCCTGAAAACAAGAGCGGTGTTTAGCGTAATATTTACGCAAGGATGCGAGTTTTAATTCTGGGGCGAAACCGAAACTAACCTCTATTTTGGATTTAATTTCTCGCTATAGGTCTTAATTTCGGATTCTTTCATAACTCAAGATGTGTCACACATCGTAATTACTTCGTTAGACGAGTTGTTCGCGGAAGCTTTATTTTGTGACATACATATTCGATCCAGGCTGATATTTGTAACTGTTGTAATTGTTGAAACAATCAGTGCTGATATTTGTGCGTTCTCGCTGCCTTTTTCTCGCTCAGATAGTTGTCACGAACTGCGGGACTTTAATGGGTTTTTGGATATTAAGATGATTAATTTGTTTAACATTATTCCCAGCACAAGAATAAGTAATTCAAATTTTTACAATATGTTCGCAGAATTATTTATTTAATTTATTAATAAATTAATAAACGCTGTTCTCACTGCAACAACCCAAAGGCAGAATCCGATTTTGACAGCTGAAGTGTGTGTGTGTGTGTGTGTTTAAAGCAACGCGTGACGCATGGGACTTTATATTACATCCAGTGCTTGACTGTTTGTCCATCTTGATAACGATGTCAGAGTTTTTCATATGCTAAAAAGAAAACAAAATTATACCTTTCTGGAAAGACTATTATGGTTAAATGGCTTATTTTCGTGATCTTGGCGTTAATTGGGGGCATACATTGCCGCGATTTGTATTAATATTAATAATATTAAAATTCAGATATTTTAATACGTAATTTTTCAAGCTCTAATATAATTTGTGGCTTATGATCTAATTTGGAACACGCGAACAAAATGACAATAAAACGTGTGTTAATTATCATTACTGGTGCCAATCGCATCATTTTTATGTACCAAGTAATAAAATAAAAATAGTCTAAAATCAATGAAAACATTGTAGCTAATGTGAGAAATCCTTGTAAAATTACATTAATTGCGGGTAAAGTATATTTTGCTATCAAAGTCGCGACTTTTGACAGTCGGCAAAACGTCGAAAGTCGCCGCCAATATAGCCTTCCAGACGAAATGCCCAAAAGTAAAAACGAAAAACAAAAATAAAACATTTTTTAATTACCGCTTTTTTATAACATTTAGTTACTTTCATTTTTACGCTCCGTCGTTTTGCCAATTCAGCCTTTCCAGTATGAAGGAACGCCTACCTGCTTCCAAGTCTGCTCACTGCAGCACCTTTCGTTGGCGTTGGAACCCGGCGAAACTGTAGTGAGTTTTAGTATTGCATACACAAGCGAACGCAAACGCTGTGTGCTTGCGTTAGCTTTGCGTGCTCCTAAACGCTCGTGCGCGGAGCCCGAAATCGCGGTCTTGGATAGCGCATGGCGATGAGGCGCACGCGCAACGTAGGGCACGCAACTCTAACGCAAACGCACACCGCTTACGTTTGCTTCTATGCGCAATACTAAAACTCTCCAGTAAGGTACGATCCCATACCGGCTGCAGCACTACGTTGGGACATTGAAGAGTGTTGTTTGCATTCGGAAACGACATTTCACGAGCCGTGATCGCGAGCAGTTCCGCCGTGCCCGCTGAGCAGGAGAATCGGGGGACCCTCACTAGAGCACTTCCCGTTTCCGCCGCGGGAGGGCGAGCGTCGAGCTGGAGACACGAATAGCTGAAGCGAGGAATACTCAAAGCGCATATCACTGCTTCAACCTGTGGTAATGCATGTACGCACACATCGCCCTACAATAGCGATAGGGACCTCTGGTTTGCGAAAATGCTTAATTGTCCCTTGCCTGTCATCGTGGCAACTTGCCGCCGAGGCTCCTAGCAAAGGCATCTGACATGTTTGGAGTCATGCAAAAAATGCTAAAACATTCCATTTCTTAGTTTAATAATGGTGCTTTCCAGTTTTATTTTCATAACCCTCTGCTCCTACCGCGCTGATAGAGACGCTGCGTATTAACCTGAGCCCAAACAACCGAGATCGAAACCATTTTATGGCAAATTGCTGGACAATTGTGTTACATACCTGATACGTTCTAGCACCACGTGACATCAGGTCAGGTGACGTCAATTTTCCCGATAAATCTGGTGGAGAAACTGAATTTGTGTGTAGGTGACGGGACATTAATTTTTCCGCTAAATTTAGAGAAACTAAATTGCGGTATATGTCACGTGACATCAGGTCACATGCCGTCAATATTTCAACTAAATGTAGCGGGGAAATTTATTTCACATGCTTGAAATCTTTGCATGCAACACTGCGTGCGTTGCATCATGGGACGCCACAGCCCACGGCTTCACAAAATGCGACTCCGCAAAACCTGGAGCAATTAGCAAAAAAAAAGTTTCTAGTAAAAAAACGTTCTTTTTTAAAAACTACTCAAGTCACTGAATGTTCTCAGAGTAGGGAACTTCATTGCGTCCGCTTGACCGTAAGTGTAAAATCAAGCGAGCTCTCTGATTGGCGAACGTCGGTGTTGGAAACGCTGTCGCCGGAAGAACAAACAAAACGTTAAAACGTACGTAAAAGGAGAACACATGCGAACTCTGAACAGTTGGTGAATTAATATCCGTCGGAAGGTGACAAGCGTCTTGGTTTCCGTACGGCTTCCTAGAGACTATAGTAGTCTCTGATTCATTTTTGTGTGGGTGCCAGGTAACCCACACAGGGGTCCTGAACTCGTCAAACACACAGTTGGAGCTGAAAGTTCGCGGAGCGCGCCGATCGGACGTCGGCGAAAAAAGCGCGAAGTCATCGTCGTGATAGGCCAGTCGGTGCTCTCCGTCAACTTCGGCCCCAACTTTGTGTTTGACGAGTTTACAGGCCCATGAAAGGTTGAGGGCGAACGTAAGATTCGGGGGGTTTGTTTTGGTGCCAGACCCATAGACTCACACAGATAAGGCGGATAAGGAGGGAGGGTTCGTCTTTTTGACATAATATATTTTCTTAGTGAAGGCAGTGCAAGAGCATTTTAAAACAGTGGGTCGGGTATCACTTATCAAGGTCAAAGAAAGGGCTGCCCAGATGTGTGAATCTATGGGTCTTGTTCGGTTACAAGCATGGGTGACTGGAGCCAAGGGTCTAAATTTGGAGATGTTTTTATCCGTAGAAACACATAAGGAGGTTAGCCCGTTTATGGCGAATGTGACGCAAAGAGGATCGTGGAAGGCACAGTTTGGGTCGTACCTGAAGTGCCACCTTTCTCGGTTAATCCTTCAAGATTCTTTCAGGTTGGAGAGTTGCAAATGTGTGGCACGGGATCTGAAAGACACAAACCCTGGCTCGTGTGGTGCGGTGTCATTCGACGTACTTGACTTATTTTATTCGATTCTGCATAAAGAATTGTTGCTGGCGGTGCAGAAAAGTATAACAAAATAGGGGTCGTCACGTTTCAAAATAATTGCGGAATTGATGAGAAAAGATTTTTAGAGTTGCTGTGTCTCTATATTAGCTCCACATATGTTGTTTTTGATGACGCGGTTCAATTGCAGAAATAAGGTATCTTCATTGGCTCAAGCGCAACGTTAATCTTAAATAATATCTATCTGTCAAAATGTGACAGAGGGATTGAACAGATGTTGAAAGCCGGTGTTGTCCGCATTTTAGGATATGTGGATGATTATTTGGTGCTGTTTCACCCACGGGAAGCGTTCCCAAAAAGCTGAATTTCTATCAAAAATGTTGGGAGTATTTCGGGCTTGTTCCACGTGGTTAGACGTTAAAAAAGAGGATCCTGTAAATGGTAACTTGCACTTTCTGGACCTCACATTGTCGCTTCAGCAATCACAGGTATGCTGGAGTTATGCTCCCAGATCAAAGGAGTGTCTGCTCCCTTACAGTTCCAACAATTTTAAGGTGGTTAAAAGAGCTGTAGCCTTTACCTGTCTCCGCGCATCCTTGGTGAAGTTTTGTCCACACAGGATGGTGGAGGGTTTTACATCCCAGGGGAACAGGCTGAAGAAGGGGGCTATCTATCAGCATTCCTTCAGGAGTGGGTGAATCACTGCTGCAAAGAATTCGGGGGACTGCTGTCGTCCCAGAGAAGTGTGAGCCGGAAGTGAGACCGGTAGTGGTGTCCTACGTACACAAGGTCAGCCACACGATTAAGAAGGTGGCGGAGAGACACGAAGTCCCGGTTTTTTTCTCCGCTCCCAATAAACTGAAGAAGCTGTGTGGTAGCATTGATAGGGGAACAACAGACGAAGCGCGATGCGAAAAGAATTATAAAAAACAGTTCGTAGCGTGCGAAGTGGGAATTGTGTATAGAATACCGCTATCGTGTGGAAAGCAGTATATTGGACAGTCTGGTAGATGCGTCAACGATAGAGGGAGCATGCATGATCTGTGAGATCGTTCCTTCCCGGTCATTTGGCGATTCACTGCGACAAATGTGGGTGCGCCTCTAAGTTTGAAGAGACAACAATAATTATGCGACACAACAACGAAAGGACGAGGGAGATAACGGAGGCGTTTTATGTATCACGATGTAGGGAGGACACGTGTGCCTGTGCAAGTCAGTGCGCCCTCTGTGGCCCTCTATCAAAAAAAGATAGAATATCTGGGCCAATGGGAACGTGGTGTGTGGTGACGAGGATGTGTTGGATTTTTGCGGGTTTTTTCGCGTCCTTCGTGTCTTTTTCGACTAAATTTCAGTTGTAAGTCAGTGCCTTGTCTCTGTGTATACTCTTCTATTGGTCCGTCGTTTGTTTGCGCTGTATTCTCGTTCTGATGCATCACCAGGGGGGCTATGTTCGACGAATGTTTCGTTTCTCCTAAAAAGAAACGGAAATGACGGAAGTGGCGATATCGCGTCTGATTGGCTACAGGCTCAAATGACGAAAGTGGGAACTTTCGTCATTTGAGCCTCTAACCAATCAGACGCGATATCGTCACTTCCGTCATTTCCGTTTCTTTTTAGGAGAAACGAAACATTTGTCGAACATAGCCCCCCCAGCTCGCCTAGATTTCTACACTCCTATGTAGTCAATCGAGCCTCACCAAAAGTGCAGCGTCATGGCGATCGTCGTCTTTGTGCGTTTTGGGTCACCGCCTAAAGCAATCACGCCCCAAAAAGCGGAGAATCAGGGCGCATTGGCTGCGAATGATTGGTTCAGCCGGCGATAGGAAACGCACAAATACAACCATCGCCGTGATGTGACACTTTCGTCACTTCTTGATGGGCTACGTATGATTATAGCGTCGGGCTGGGGTCGAACTTCGGGGGAAACGGAGTATAACGTAAAAAGCCAACTTTGACGCAACACTTTAAAAGAAAATGCGAAAAAGTGGCAATGTCACACTTTCGCTAACAGTGGCGCGCTTCCTGAAACAAAAAAAAAAAACAGTTCCACGCATAATGATAATAAATGGTGCGCTTCGAGTGCCATGGCGCTGCAGCTTTACCGGGAGGACCGCACCTTCAGCAAGTTATCCTGTACTTATAATCGTGCGCCACCCTTATCGGCAGATAAGTTGGATACGACCATATACCTTTCTTTTCTCGTGATTGGTGTTCTATAATGCGTGTAGCTCTTTAGTTTTGGGCAGCGCCTCCAGCGAGCAAAATAAAATATTTTTGGATCGCGCTTCCAGTGTGCGTCTCCTCACGTTCTTCGCGGACGCCAAGCCGGCAAAATTTAATTGGTGGACATAAATTTGTAAAACAAAAAAAGGCAAGAACAAAAAGGCTACAACAAAAGCTTTTTTGTCCTTTTGATAGGACCCAGAAAACGTGAGCTGCAATTTTCTTTTGTTTATTTAAACTTTCCTAATTTTGTTTTAAGCTCTGTTCTTGCGTGTAGAGAGATGCTGATTCACGCTTGTAAACGACCGTGGTTTGTACATGATCGAACGCTGGAGTATCGGTTTATGCTCGATGCAAGCATTATACATGGTCGCGTCTGACGGACGCGCTCGCTTCTCCTGCCCGAGGGAAACAGGTATGTATTTCAAAGCAGCTTTTTTTTCACCTTTTTTTTATTCGCGTGGACGTTCAGCGTCTGCAGTTGCTCGACGATGTCGTTCACAGAATCGCCTGGACAGGTAAACAGATACTAGTCAACTAGGTCGTAGTGATGGATGTTGTCGGGAGATCATCATCGTCGCCACCGCCGCCGGGTGACCCTGGAATCTACCAGCCGCTTCCGCGCGCGTACCCTCTCTCCACCAGATCGCGGCCATACATGGTACTATACTCGCCCCTGTACGTTGCTATGCTAGAATAAACCTACGTGGTTCAATCAGTCTTTTCTCGACCACGAAAGGTGTGTGACGTCATTTTCCCGCTACCTAAGTGGGCGCACGGATTGAATAATGCGTCAGCGTTAGGATGAGACTCGTCTCTAATCAGCGAGGACATGTGTGTCGGCCGAGCGCCGACCCAGCACTCGTATCCAATAAGTATCCCGCGCTGGCCTCCGGAGTGTGACGTAAAAACTTAATCACAGCGGCCTTGTTATGTAGGAGGCGTTTGAGTGGCCGATGCCCAATATATCGTCGTTGGCAACGAGGGCTGTATTATACCAACACCGACGATGGTAATCAAGGCTTGCCAACAGTTCCCTTTTTATCTCCGGGTAAAACTATTGCACTATGTCAACACCTTCTAGATGGGAAATCCTTGCGTTTATGAATCAGTCAGCACCTTCTAGATAAGAAATCCTTGCTTTTATGAAATCAATTAACACAACGTCATCTTTTCATTCGTTCGAAAAAAGTGATATGTGTACACATACAGTTGTATGAGTCATCAACATGTTTTCCGTTTATCTTTTCTGCTCTCCTACACACACACTATTATCCCTCACATGTATAATATATTCAATGCGCATACATAAGCAGCAACTGTCTTTTAACGTGAAAAGCTTTTTAGCTAGGTGTTCGACATTTCGTGATGCTCAAAAGTGGAGCCTGGATAAAAGCGTGGCCGCCATGCTCAACACTGGTTGGTTGACGAGTGTGAGAGGAGGAGTGAGGTGCTCGACGCTGATTGGTTAACGGGGAAGTCACGGGACCAAGGGTGGAATAATGAAGAGAAGTGGGCGAGGAGGCATGGTTCGAGAGGTGTGGGTTAGATTGTTCTGGAAGATCGCCAGGTTCATCAATACAAGTGTATGCATGCCTCGCGTTAAATTATATAATGAAGAGGGCCATGAATGTAGGCGTCTGGCCAAACAGGCTAGACTTGCTCCTAAACAATTATATAAACGCTTATAATGTTAGAACGCTTCAGGCTTGCAATACAATTGCCTAGCAATTTCACATACATTTCTCCCTTGACCTCTCTTTCGATGTCTCTCCTTTTTCGCCTTTTGGTAACCTTTAGAAATATTTAGTATATCTTTATAGTTATTTTCTGATTCTGCAATTAAAAAAAATGTAAGGTTGTTTTTTTTTTTTTTTGCTTGCACTTGGTTTTATATGTATAAAGACTCGGAGACCACGTACGATGACGTGAAGTGCCCGTGTATATATATATATATATATATATATATATATCTTCCTGACGAAGGCCGGATTCCGGCCGAAATGTCGAAGAATAAATCGTCCGTTGTTGCTGTTGTCACCAAGGGTTTTTTTCTTCCCAGTTATATACGCACGCCTTCGGCCTCCCGCCACCATGCCGTTATATATATCTATATGTATATCTATATTTTTTCTTTTATCCTATATGTACCACAATCGTTTCCTTACTTTCTGTAACTTTGTTTTCTTTTATTTAGAATGTTGTCCTTCTTATTTAAGTGCTTAAGCAAACTTTTCATTGCTAACCAACCCCTTATTTCCGAAGGACCGATTTCGGGCCAGTGCCTGCATATATATTATAAACAAACAACTTATTTGAAAAAGAAACATCATTTGACTTTCACCACACTTTTCCTATACGAACGATGAATGAGCTTTTTTTAAAACCTCCTCCTGTGTCACCAAGGCAAATGTTACAACCAGGAAGTTGCACCAAAATATAGGGCCGCGTACCAGTTGCCAGAGAGGTCAAGTAAAAGGAGAATATAAACGTATTCAAGGAGTCGAAGGGGGCTAGGACGACACTCTGATTCACGGAATGTCAGCGAATATGACGCACACTCTCCGATGTTCCTGCGACAAAAACTTGAAAGGAGAACTGATCACCGTTCCTCATCAAACATACACTAAAATGTGTATTATGGCAATGGTCTAGGTGTTATTTTGGAACAGTAGAATGTTAACCGCGCTTATATGTATATATATATATTTTTTTATTTATATTATGCAGTGCAAAGTCACACCTCATTCGCACTGGCAGTGATGACACGTCAAAAATTAACAATTGAAATTTTCCGAATCACCAATGTGTTTTTTCAGAATATGCGGATATTGGAACGTCTAAATTTTGGAGACACGCTGCTTCAGATCAGCGTAAATGTTAAATGAAAGACGGACGGGGCTCGGTGGCATCGGTGGCATCTTAAGAAGAGAGATGATGTTGTAAAAAGAAAATCAACACGGTTGTGAGAGGCGCTAGGATTGACTACAGCCTAAAAATATTTACTAACGACGACAGAAAGTAGGTTGACATTTACAGCGGCAGCTGTTGCCGTATCGAAATACGTGTTTTTAGAGTTTTGCTTTTAGTCGATGTGCTTAAACATAATTTCTTTAGAAGATTTGAATTTGATGTGCAGGAGAAGCGATTTGCGAGATGTGCAAAAGGCGGTTACGCGCTGATTCTAGTCGCGGTCTTGCGTACTTCACAGTTCTCGTGCCGCTGCCGCCCTCCGTGTACTCTGCTCAGCGCGGCGCACTTGCCCTCTGAGGAAGGGGTCCTCAGACGGAGAACGAATCTTGCGTGGTCTGGACTCTGGTCATGTCTGGTGGGGAAGAAAACTCAGGGAGCGCGGTGTACATGCACCGGAGAACTTTCGAAGAGGCCCGAAGCGACGGTGGCGAAGGGGGTCAAGACAAAGAGAGGGAACGTTAGCGCCTTGTCGTAGATGACGTGGTCGTGCAAAGGGCGACGGCGGTGGGGAAAGTCTGATAACGCGTCGTAGCTATCACTCCCTCCCTGTGATCACGTGGTTTTGTACGTACGGACGCCGTTGGAGATCACCCGAAAAAGGCACTAATAGGCTACCGCTTTGAAAGTGTGCCATGTGGATGATTAGACGGAGCAAACTTAGTTCATCATCAACTTCTTGCATCTCGTCTCTGCGCTTTAGATGGGCACTTTAGCAAGCGCAGTGCGACTGCCTACCTAGGGTCTCAACACATATCACGCAATAGCGATTCCACGAACGCTCGGCGGAACTATGATCATCCAGATCGAAACGGGCAGGAAGCAATCTTCACCCCCTCCTTCGGTATCCAATGTTGTATTTGGCAACATAATAATAAAAAATAACAATTAGGAATATTTATTACTCCGCTTCAAAAAAACACCTGCGTCTCAGATAGAAAAAAAAAAAAACATGTCAAAGGTAAAGCCACCAGGTAACCTACACCTCAAAGTAACGGCAGTTCAGCCATTTTGGTGCTTAAGCTAATTGTTGCCCCTCATCTGACACTTCATATGAAATGGCAGGAAACGCCTTTCCGCGCTTAAAAAAAAACGCTGAAACAGTTCGCAACATGGCGAATCGGTACCCCCTCAGCTTCTTGCAGACACCGCGTCTAGAAATCAGATAGTTGTATTTTCGTGCCGTAGCCATGCCAATCGCGCCCTTCCTCCACTATGCAACAAAAGTATAGGGGAATGGGACGGGGATACTTTGAAGAGCAGCTTTTTCAGAGGCTCAGCGTCTGTAGTTCCTGACAGGGTCAGAACGACAGAGCGTCTCTTTCAGACGTCTGGTCTCCAGCACTCGCTTGTTGCCGTTCGTCGGGCTTTAGCTGCGCGTGCGTGGACGCAGACCACCAGACGTTCTCATTATTTCACTGACAATAGCGAGCCAACGCATTCAAGTACGCCAAGTGCTCACGCAGATTCCCCGGAAACCCGTGTGAAGACCACGATGACGTAGCACATTCTCGTCGCCGGATTGGTCATGCACGGGCCGACTTAGGGCCTCTCTATCGTTGCGGTCAGCGTTAGGCTATACAATACACAGAACCTAACACGACGAGCATGGCGGCCCGAGCCTCCCGCCCGGTGATCCGAGCGCAAAAGGACCGCCGTATTGAATAACGCCGCTCGCGCCACCTCGAGGTGCGAATGTCGGCTACCGGTGTTGCCGCCGTCCCATTAATTTAGGCCCGGTCCGTGTTCGTAATGATAGGTCGCCGGTGCCGACTCCGCTGCCGCACAAATTGGTCCGCTCGTTAAGACGAGTCCGACCCTGTCATTACGGCCCGCTGTCCTTGTCCCTTCTTAACGACTTGGGCTGGCTCCCAGCTTGAGGTCCTCTCTCGCAGACTGGCGGAGCCAGAGAGCAAGCTGCGGCTGAGAAAGTCCTCCGCACAGCACCTGCCTCCATACTCCGTTGCACCGTGCACCACGGACCGTTGCGTGTGTTGCGACTTGCAGCGTCTTAACTTTTGGAATGTGGTACGGCTGCGCCGAAGCGCGTGCAGTGGAAGCAGACGCTGAAGCCACCAGCTCGCACCTAACGCTGTCACTGTGGTCCACGTCAGAAAGGGAAGTAGGTTGTACCTAGACTTTTTGATTCGTCCACGTCATTTTCTTTTTGTCTTATTATTACAATTATGATGCGTCTTTTGAAGGATGTAGGATAGCGTAATGTGCGCTTGTGTTTAGGAGGAGGCGGTCGGCTGGCGACCACTGTGATTTCAGAAAGGCGGACAAGACTCGTCTGCCTTCTTCGTACGTCGTCTGTTGCATTAGCGTCGTCTGCGTGGCTTTGGCGGTTCGTCGTTGGTTCTTCGGAGATCTCTCAGGGTGCGTGTGTTTTCTCTGGAATTAGAATATTCGTGAAAAGGTTATTTTAGGTTGTACGGTTTGCTGTTTTCATGGTCACTTCGAATTCGTAGTACTGGGCTTCCTACACTGCACTACGACAAATAGGGAAACAATAACTAATTTATCTTCGAGCGTAAATATTTTTTGTAGGAACTTTGTATTACATGTTTCAGAACCACCAATATTTTAGATATTATGCGTTGTATTCTTTTAAACTTCGTCGAGCTTACCGTGTTAGTTAGATGCCCGTTAGGTGTGTGTGTGTGTGTGCGCGTTTATATACGGTTTGAAATACATGTGTGTGTAGGTATAGTTAGTGCTACGTTTACTCAAACACGCTTCTTTCTAACCAAGACTTTCAAATAACAAGCCATTCAAGGGTTCAAGTGACATTCATTGCATTTATAGGAGGCACGTTGGAAATTCTTGGGGTGCGTGAAGCGGCCACAACGCGTTCAAACTCTGAAACATATTAATTGCATTGTGGGTTTATGCAGCGGGAAGCTAGTGAGCCCACATGTGCACGTGGTGTCTCCGCTGTTGATGAGACATTTCGCCAATGCCGTACTGCTAGCCTGGGTTCTTTAACGTGCATCACGCAGTAACGTACCGCACGCAGGTACAATGCTCGTCAGAATAAAAATAGGCATGCAGGGATGAGATTTGAACCCAGGACCATGGGATTCTGCAGCGCGAGCTTTCAGTTGACGGACTCTGAACTCCGGTGCACTAACACACTGCCACCGTGCCCCCTCAACATTTCCTAAAGCTGAAGAATCCGAACACGCATTTGAGTATACGATATTTAAGCTTGTGGCGAGCTGTTTATTTTCCATTTGCGTGGCACCCGGACTATGATGCCTATATCTTTTCGCATGCAATCGCCAAGACAGAAGTATAATATGTACCGCTTTCTAAAATCCCCTATCTCTACTGTGCTGGAAAATCAGCAAACCTGTGTAGGTGTTCTAGTGACCTATTAGGAATGTCGTGGAGCTAACAAGTTAATTATATTTAAGGTTCTCCGTTGTCGACGGTATTTTGTTTTAATTTGTATATTTTTTTGTTTTTATTTATGAAGTAAATTTTAGTTTTTGTTATGAATACTTTTACAAACAATGAAGGTTTTCATTTTACTTTGTTTTATCTCCGGTATTTTGGCAATGAGGGCCTATTTTATGTTTCTATTTAGCATGGTGTCATGGGGATTATGAAACCGCCATATGAATGGTGACAATCTGCAATATATGTAATTTGCATTAGATTAAATAAGAAAAACAAATTTATAAAATACTGTTTCTATCATAGAGATCGTGAACAGCATTAAGAAATGATGAAACACGCACGAACCAGTAAAGAGGACGCAGGTATCAATATGGGATCTACCAAAGGTGAACATAACATGGAACCTCGAATTTTACTGGCACTCAAAATCGTAATTAATTGATATAATTGTTGTAATACATCCACATATATAGTTTCCAAGGCTATTTATGTTAATGCGCACCCGTTTCTTTCTGTCCACAACTGACCGGTTCGGGAAAATATTGTAACGAAGAAAATACTAGGTGTCTTCTTCTTCGTTGATGAACGATACTGATGTTAACAAATAACGGTTTATTTAACGAATATGAAAAAGACTCTTTAGTAAAAAATATGGACAATTCGTCAATGAATGTTGGGGGAATAATCCTAACCTCTGGCGACTTCCCCTGCCGTCCTCCTCGACCACACACACCCTCAGCGGGGGCCCCGACCACAGCCAAACTCGACAAACAAGGTTCCACACAAAGGCGGGCGAGCCGAACTCCTCCACAGCCGTAAGGGGTCCCAAGTTTGCGAGTTAGCGGGCGGACGACTCCACAGCCGAAGGGGGGTCGGACGTGCAGGTTGCTCACCAGAGGCAGGATGATCTTTACGGCATGGTGTCCGGGTGCCCAGTCCCCTGTGGGCCCTTGGCGGCTGCTTATATTGAGTTCAGCAGCATTCTGGGGTCCTCCAGTCTACCAATCAGAAAGTGTTGGAAGGACCAATCAAGAGGGGTTTTCTTAGCACCAATGAAAAGGCTCGGAGCCCAAAGCAAATACAAACATTCCAAAAACAAGAGCATACACAAGACAGAACACATTCCAAACGAAGCTCACAAGAGCAGTCATAAACAATTGAAAGCACATTCGTACGTAGACAGAGAAGTTATACATACACAGAGGAAAACCACCTCCGAAGTAGGGATCTCAAAAGCAGACATGCACAAGACAAAACGTTTCCAACGCGGGGTTCTGTAAACTAAGTGTAGCGTTACAGCGTTCACGTTCGCCCCCATTTGGGGCCCCCCGACTCCGGTGGAATCCAACAGCCGTCCCATGGAGACGGAAAAAAACTCTCGGAGAAAGCAAAAACATAAAATGAAACTAGACTAAACACTCGCGCGAGCAAAACTTCGCGACAATATCACCCCATATCAGGACCGCTCGATGCCTCCATTCCGTACGACCTCGAAACTCGCAAGCTGCCAATGCGAAGCACTAGAGTAGCTAAAGCCGACCAATCAGTGAAATGCCAGCGCCGAAATACAGCCGGTAGCATAACGTAGGAAATAGCGCAAAAGTAAACTTACACTGAAAATACACGTGCGCCATAAAAAGGGCACACTGGTCGCGCTAACTTAGACGGGTAAAAGAAAAAGGAGGAAGACAAACATACAAACTGAGTTGTAAGTTAGCGCGACCTGAGTGACCCTTTTTTTCTGGCGTGCGTGCGTTTTGAGTGTGAGTAAGTTTACTTTTGCGCTACTTTCTACATTATGAATACTCAACGCGCCCAAACATCCATTCTAAGAAGCGGTAGCACATTTGAAAGCACCGAATACTTCATGTACTCGTGAAACTCTGGTTGTTGCAGTTCATATCAATCTCGTAAGTGGTTCTGGAGGAACTTTAACGTGCCCTCATACATTGAGAAGTTGTAGGATATTTCGGAAAACTAAAATGTTCTACACCCCATCGTTAGAGGACTGGGAACTTGGAACATAAAGCCCGATTACAAAAGATAATAAATATGTGACCCCCCAAAAGAATGTTTATGGTTAAAGCCTCCCCAGGCTTGAAGTAAGATGATGCTGAAAATAGCTGACAACTGCAAAAGGATGTCGGCAGTGCGTTTATCGTTGTTTATCGGTTTAAACGGAAAACACGTACGCGTATCAGTGAGAATGCATATCGAAACTTATTTGCTAAGCAAGACATCAATCGTATAAAAACGTTATAACAGCTATTCTTCATGCCTGCCCCCACAGAATTTAAACAAATCACAAACGAAATTCAAAACTTGCGTATCATTTTCGTTTATAATCTGTGACTTAAACAAATAAGCAGAACATAGTGCGTTAATAATATTATTAGGTTAATAGCGGGATAATAAGGGAATATTTTTGGAGGGGGCTTCCATTCATGCTCATAGCAATAAAAGCTCCTAAGGCAGGGATAACGGAGTCCTGGCCAAAAATGAGCTCGAACTTATCTTCGATACTTTCATAGAAGATCATGATCTCTGGCAAATGTTTTATTTTATGGTTACCAGTCAATGATAGCTGTGCATGCACTAGGACACACAACACACATTATCTGTGCGGCGTGAAGTGGAGACTAGTAATTTTAGGCACGGTAACGTAACGCTCGTCTTTTATTTCCATTGCCATATTTGACAACATCAGCTCGCCATATCTCTGAATACAAACTTTGGATGAACTCCAAACTAATCTCATCAGGGCAAGCTGTCAGATACGCATTCTTATAACAGAGTGCAAACTGAGTCCAAAAAAACGCCAGAAAGCACGCTCTTCTCAAGAGCAGAAAAACGTGGATACGGTAAGCTGAGGGCACCAAATACATCGACCTCCGAAGCAAAACCCCTCGCCCTTCGTCAGAACCCTGATATATAAATATTAGATGATCCCCACAATGCAAATAATTAAAAAAAAAGAAGCTAAGCGCAGGAGTGACGAAGACAACCTGTTCAAAATTGCCGTCGGAGCTCGCAAGTTCGGCAGCTAAGCGATCACGTGCAGCCCCGTGATCACTTAGGCTCGAGCCCCCACCATTGGCTAAGGGACCGCGGTCGTAGCCCCGTGCGGCGGTCGCCCCTGGCAACCCCAATGCCAAACAAAGCGGGAGTGGATGCGATTTCCTAGTTGGACATCGCCGACGGATGTCCGGGCGCCTTCTCTGGGAGGGAAAAGTGTTCGTGCATATTTGTGTTTGTATCTAGTGCTCCGTTCACCCTCGAGCTGACAGCGCGGTGGGAGGTATACGCTCTCGCCGAATCAACATACTGCCTCCCTTTCGCCAACTGACCTCGCGTCCGCATTTAGGTGTGCTGGGAGCGCGATCACGTGGCGAAAGATCCAACGAGCAGTTTCCACTGCACTGCCAGCTTAGGGGCGAACCACCTATGCGTTCGTTCTCTAACACACACACACACACACACGCACACACACGCACACACACCTTTTGCGCATCTGTAAGCAAAGCGCGTTCGCTGCTGTTTTTACACTTTTCTTTTTCTTTGTTGGTTCGATACGTACTCCGTGAGTTGAAACGGAGCATCCTCCTGCAATCTTGTTTATATGGGTGGGCGTGCGCGAATGTGTGTGGCATAAACACGGAACTCGCATAGGTTATGATTGGGCGTCGGGGATGGTCACCTTTCCTGGCCGACAAGCCTACCCTCTTAGCGCCGATGAGTCCCGTTGTTTGTTGATGGTGACGGTGCGTACGCGGTCCGGCGACGCTGACACCGCCCCGCTCCGAGAATGACGGCGTCGCAAGCGCGATGAAACTCTAAAAAGTTGCTTCGATCGGTGTTCGTGCGTGTTTTGCGGTAAACTAATGTGCGCAATGGTTTACAAACGAGTCGTGTGTGCATAATTACTGAGGGCTCAAGAAACGCGTGGCCTATCATGAGCAAGCTTTTCGATCCGTGATTGTTCATGCAGCGTCCTTATCAGCTGATGACGAAGTGTGATTGGCAGCGAGGCGATAATAAAAGGCTCACAATTAGCCGCATGCAGTGCGTTTCTGAAGTGACTATATACATTCGTGTGACGGGGGCAAGTTACAAACGACTGGTATATTAAACTGAACATAAGAATGCATGCGCAGCATAGGATCAGGTCCACAAACGATTAGATCAGTGTTGGGCAAAGTATGTGTGAAAAGTACTCGAGGTAGAGTACAAAGTAAACTTGAACGGTGATGTACTTTAAGTAAAGTAGGAAGCACACAGGGTTCAGTGTACCTCACGTAAAGTACTATAAATACAATGTACTTTCAAAATAAAGTAGAAGTCCTTTTTTAACATAACCTCTTTTGATGTCGTTTCATGCCGCTATACAGTATCTTTCTTTTTTTTGTATGTATTGTCCCAGGGGTAATCGGGGGTGCATCAGTTTTTTTCGGAAATTGGAGGCCTATATTGGATAGGAGAGAGCATGACGTCAGACTCCCAGTGTTGTCGCCGACGCGTTACATTTCTCTGTACAGTAGTAACATACTCGTTATTTTTCCAAAACAGTAACCGGTAACGCACTTACGTTACTCATTTCAAGTAGTAGCCGACGCTACAAGTTGATGCGACTAATCAGACAATGTCAGAAGGGCACCATCATGGTGTTCGTCATGTTTCTGTACAAGTTCTATCATCACTCAACCAATCATAAACAGAAAAGACCCAGTGACTTGGGCTTTTGACGCTGATTGATTGGTCCGATTTGCTCGTAACGTCGGCTGCATTCGGACTTAAGCTGAAACACTAGATATAGGCGCCAAGTCATTAATTATTGCACTCATTCCACGTACCTTCAAAATTTTACCTGTCTTTTCCCCACTCAAAAAGTCCCACTTAAGAAAAGTCCCAACGCCCTCGCTTTTAGTCCAGCGTCAAAAAAAGCTGTCGCAAAAAAACAAAAACACGAAAAAAAACGTTGTTATAAATAAAAATAACAGAGGAGTAACGTGCGTTACTTTTTATCGGTAACGGTAACGCGTTCTATTTATTTTGAGTTAACGCAGGTCAGTAACGCCTTCCTTCGTTGTTCAAGTAACGAGCAACGCATTTCGTTTCTTCTTTTTTTTTTCGGTAACGCCTACAACATTGCGTCAGACGAGCAGCTTCTGAAAATATTCCTAGTGATTTTAATCTCCTCGCTCGCGTTGACCGAGCGAGAAGTAGCGAGAGTTCAAAATGCTGTGGGGAAAGTCGCCCCCAGTAGGCAAACGGAGCGACGCGTCGTCTGCTCGCGTTTCCTGTGTCCCTTCCAGTATTTCTTCAGGGTTGAGTTCACAGAGCATCGTTTTGTGACACAAATCTAAGAATACCAAATGTGGGGAAGGTATTTTAAAGTCAGGAGTTGTACTTTCCACGGAAAGTACAAGAAAAAAAAAATACTTTAAGAACAAATACATACCCATAAAATGCGCTTCCAGTAAAGTACAGTTGTTTGTTTAACTTACTTAAAGTAACACTTTATGTACAACGTACTTAAAGCACTTCGCAAAAATGGATTGGATGTACAGAAAGACTGCGCATAAGACCATAACGAGTGTAGATGACGACGCGCGCACATATATGTAATGCACGTCGAACATTTTCCGAACGTGGCTGAGTTCCGAACGTCTTAGTACACCACTCCTCGACCAATCAGATGCTGGCGTCAGCCGATAGGGAAGGACGAAGCGACAACTGCGAACAAAATAAGTCGCAGCCTACATTTCTTATCCTGTTAGGGACTGTAGTGACACGCCATTTATAAATGGAACCTCTCGAAGGATGTGACCAAAGAGCCATGGGTATACACACAAGCTTCCGACGCGAAGAATGACCCTAGCGCTGCAAACTCAACTTTATATTCCCGTGTATACCACACTTAACGCGGATCCCCAATTTAATATTTCTTTTTTATACGAACATGTTTTGCTTTGTTACCAGTTAGTCGCGTTCCGTATCTAAGGGTTTCCAAGATGTCGATCAACTTTACTGGCTATTTCCGTTTCCTGAGGATTGTTGTAGCGGGAGCCTTACTCGTCAACTTTTCGCGAATTATTCGAATAAATACGGCTCGTTTCCACCGGTTTCCGTCTCCACTTCTGCGTAGCAATAAGATAATACGTTTACATCGTATTTTCGAATACCTGTGAACTGGAAGCTCCGCGTTTTATCTCACTTCAACTCAACATCCTTAACATTATGACTATACCGTCCGTGTTGAAGCGATCAAAAGTTCTTCGGCTAATAAGGTACATGACTTGGTGTTAACTTTTATTGTCTACAATTTGTGACCTTCTAAAAACGTATCGTGACCAAGTGGGGTGCACGATTTCTCCACGTGCAAACGCCCATTCCTCAAAACCCCCATACCATATCCCCCTTCGCACTCGGACCTGCGTTGGCCTACAGTGGGGGCCGGGATTTGACGGAAACAACGGGAAACGGCCAACTCAAGTTGTAAGAAAACTAACAAAAAACCATGGGATGAAGTGTTAGTGTCCCCATTGCAGAAACCTAGAGTTTGGGGCTCTAGATGTTTAACGTCACACTCGCCCAAAATTAGCTCAGTTTTTATAGAGGTAAATTAGACGCAGAGGGACAGGGATGCGCTGTGCCTACACTATTACCAATATTTCTTACAACTCTGTAACAAAAATGACACGTTGGCGTTCGACAGATATTGCGCCACGAACTAACAATTCACAGTTTTGACGGAGGGAGGACGGGTGCTTCGTAATCCAGTCTATTTCATTTTATTCACAATTCGCAGCGACTTAATAATAATTTTAATTAATAAAGCACGAGTCTGCGTTTTATGTAAATTTTATTGTATCACTCATCTTAAAATTTCACGTATGGCAATAAAAAATTAAGAAGTTTGAAAGGCACGTTGTTGAGTACCCAAGCGGGAAATCGGGTGGGCTTCTGAAACCGGGCTTTTTTAAATGGGGCAAAAAGTACGAAGCGTTTGAGCGGTGAATTGGACACGGGACTTTTGACATCGGGGACTTCTGTTCACCACCCGGCCAAAACGTGATCGCAATCAAAGAGCGTCAATGGGACCTTTTTGTTCGTTAGTAAACATTGACCTTAGGTGTGTTTTCACTCATATATATATCAGTGTGCGGCGCGACTAGTTCGAGAAGTTAACCTCTTTCTTATACTAAATTCTTATACTCGTAAAAAAATGTCGTCAATATTGTTTTAACCCTCATATTATAACTTTACTGATTTTCTAAATTCGAAATATTCACCAGTCTTTAGATCGAGTAATACAGATGTAAAAGAAAGTTCTAGTGACACTTCTAGTTAATATACTCTATTCTAAAGAGCATTGGTGGATTTTTAGTAGTAGGAAGACACGCATTTTTGATTCGAATGGTTTCAAGATCATACTCAATTGTGTCAGGAATAAAAATAGGACGCGTAACAAAGCATCTCTGCAAGCGTTATGCGAACGTAAACCACAAGTGTTCCAAGGAGACATGGTGTCGATAAAAAATGTCAGTAGAAATCACAACCTAGAACAATCAACCAGATTATTTCAATGTTATCGCGTTTACGTCGCAAGGGTTTGTTTAAAGGGCAACTGCTGTCAATATTTTTAAATTTGGGATTGCGACTATTTTCAGCCAAAGCAGTGTTCCTGAATTACAAAGTATGTGTTTTTCTTCCGATATTGTGTACAGTTTTATAAATATTGCGGCTCAAAGTTTGAATTCGGGCGTCTACAGCAAAATCGAGACTATCTCCTAGAGGGATGGCAGCACTGATCACGACAGGCTCAATCAGGATTAGAGATTCGACAAAGAAGCGTAAGAAGATTGGCGCTGGGAGCGCATGGAAAGACACCAAATGAAGGAGTACAGGGGAACATGGGCTGGTCGTCTTTTGAGAGCTGGGAGGCAATTAGTAAGTTAAAATTTGAACAAAGGTTGACCGAAATGGATGATACGCGGCGGGCATGGAAGGTATTCAAGTATTTGTACATGAAAAGTTTCAACACAAATTGGACAAACCGAACCCGAAAGCTTGCATTTAAATACATTCACACTAGTGATGGGGCTGAGCAGACTACCTCAGTAAAGAAGGGAGGGAAAGAGGCAGAAAGGAAAATGTGGGAGGGAAGACTGCAGAAAATATTAGTTCTAACAATATACAGGTCACAAGAGGAGGACATAAGAAAGGAAAATGTGTTTGACAATTCACTGGGAAGTCCTTTGCTGTTCGAGGCGAGAACGGGAGTTTTGAGGACGATGACGTATAGGGCTAAATTTCAGGAGATAGACGCATTATCTACTGCCTAGCATAATAAGAGTGAGACACTACAGCCCTTGGTTCTGGCGTGCACGGGGCTTCCCCCTGCCCTCCCTAAAGGGGTAACGGAATTGGCCGGGGCCCTGGGTTTCGCTGGCGATGATAGAAGGACGGAAGAGAAAGGGGTTGCAGTCAAAAAGAGGCGAATAGAAGATTGGTGGAAATTATCAAGGAAATATTAAATGATGCACAACGAACTACCACAGCTGGGGACAGGCGGGACAGAGGAAAGTTGGGACTCCCTCCCGCGTGGCTCCGGTCCAAATTCTCAACCCTATATGTTTCTCAGTGGGTCTGGCGCTGGGGTAACGCCGACCAAGTTGGACTAGAGGAAAATTGGCGACTCCCTCGCCGGAGTGCGAAGGCGGGGGGTGATGTTCTTAATTTTTTGCCAATCCCCCAAAGGTCATCCTGGTAATATTCTACTCTCTGGTGATAGTTATAGGGAGAAACTTGGTCCTAGAAGGGCGGGAGGAATCATATGTTGGTCGTTTTAGACTTCGGCTAGGTGGCGCAAGCTATCGCCCGTTACAAAGGTTATAGCCTTCAACATCCCTCCATCCATTCGTCCATCCGGCGACGACGTGACGTCACAAGGATGCTGCACCAGTGTTCCTTTACTAAAAGCTAGCCCTCTTGCCTCCCGGTAAAGAGCAGCTAGTCTCATCTTTAAAATCGGTATTAGTGGAGTACGCAGCCTCACTTCGACGTAATATTTCGGCTGTGACTCTTTTTCGTGCCACTAATGCGATACAAGTAATTTATTTTGGTTTCGCTTTTGACCGGAGTTGCCATTTAACAACTTTGTTAGTTGAAATTTCTTACAGTAGCGAGCTTGGTGTGCGCCGAGATTAATGCCCTACTGATAAATATTTCGCTTACTAACAGGGCACTTAAAATGAGTTGCCCGCAACCAAAATAAGTACAGACTTCACCAATATAAAACACCCATTCGCCCAGGCAGTTTGTGCGGCAGTGCTAAGCACACATTCACGGGAGGCACAGCATTTTTATACAGAGCTTGGAACAATTGTTTATATTTTTATCCCTGCAACGGCGGCCTGAGAAAAGCGAATTCCGCACAGCCGTCGAACGGGTCTTTCATTTTGTTGGAGATCGTATATTTACTCAGGGTAGATTTCAGATGTAACGCTAATCCACCCCGTCGAGAATAATGCAGGTCAACAGCAACGTTCTCCAAGCGCAGAAAGCAAACCCCGAAACAGTCCGAAGAGAACCTATAAGATCATCGAAACACTCCTGATGTACCCCAAGACTTCCGACAAGCTGTCGCGTATCAAGGCGGCATTCTAGCGGTTATGGGTCCGCAGTGATTACGTTTTATTTTGTTTGCTTTAGACACGCAAGAGAGGATTGTCTCTGAACGCATTAACTCTCGCCCCATATCCCCCCACAGACCTCAGCACTTCCCCGACTACCTCCCATCAAAGCCACACAACAGACCCTCACAATCCCTTTCAAAGCCGCAGACAGGCAGGAAAACTCCCCCTTCTTGCGGTAGACTCCCACAGAGGGAGAGGTCCCGCTCAACCCCCGATTAGCCTCAGTCGAGTGCACCCCAAACCGCCGCCATTGTCCTGTCAATTAGGGTTCTTGTTGTGGTCCAACTCACGTTACGGGAGTCAAGTTTGTCCCCCGCACGTATATCGCACAGTTTTAGGATTAACCGTTCTATAGTATAGTACTGATACATAAAAATGGAGGGGGGTCCCCTTTGCTGTCTTTCGCGATCCACGGTTTCTGTGTGTGTGTGAGTGTAGGGGGGGGGGGGGGGGGTCGAGAGAGATCGAAACCACAGACTGTGTCAGCGTTGCCTTTCGACTTGTATTTCGCTGGGGTTCGTCACGGGGAGGAGCGCGAGGTCTGCACCCTGGAACCAGAAAGCAGCGTTCCAGAACGCCAAACTTCCCGGGGTTCATATTTTTGGGGGAGGCTTCTGGATCGACGAACAAAACCGAACGTTCTGTCGCGCCTTCGTTGGTGATTCTATCTTTGACTCGGGCTGTCTGTCGACTTCCTTTTCGGATCGGACACTCCTGGTAGCATGAAAGCCGTCGTTCGGTTGTGTGGTCAGACGATGGCGGCGTCGATAATTGGTCAAAGCAGGTCTAATGAAGACGTCTGAGTCGTGTCGTTTTTCTCCCTGGTTGAAATGGCTTCCTAGAAGGAGTGGGGGAGAAAGCAAGCAAGCCAGGTGGTCTGCATGGTCGTTGAAAACCGGCGAGGACAGCCTCATTGTCTGGATTTTTGAGTGGATTGTGACCTGGATCGTTACTTGGATTGTGGAGTGGATTGAGTCATCGTGATTGAGTCTTGCCTCGAACTTGTGACAGAGGAGATTAGGTGTTTGTCGCAAACGTGCTCCTAGTATTAATATTTTTGACGCATCCTCCCCTCCCTTCTTCCACTCCACAAATATTGCACTTTCAAAGATATCTAAAAAGTTATTGCACCAGGTTTTTTAATTCGTTCTTAGCCTTATAAAGCTGACCTCTGAATATCTGAAGCTTGTACAATATACGATCTTGTGTAAAACTTTTTATGACGCCGGTTTGGGAAAGCCAGGCAAATTTTAGATTGTGTGAAAGTTTAATCGCGCGAGCAAGAGTTTGAAGGATATAGCTACCGAAAGGCAGCTAAATCAAGAACTAACCTTTGTCACTCTTGCTCCCCTTCTCCAGGGGTTACTCTCGTCATTCTTGTCCAGCTCGCTTGCACCTTTGCATTTAATTGCATTATAATCATAAACTTAATGTTGGTATTATATTTGCGCGTAACAGTCACTACTCCCGTCATAGTACTTGCAGTCAATCAAGTCATATCAAAAGCTTATATACACCTAAATATTTATGTCAAAAAATACAGAGTACATACTATAAGCAATCTCACACACTTATAGCTGTGAAAACGCTGTTTGAAATATTCACTCTCATGACTACACCCTTTTAGCACCCTTATTTCAACCTAATGTACCCTTCGCAATTAAAAAAAAAAACAGGGTGTCGTTACATTCAATATTCTTAATTTTTGAATGGTGTGAATATGGCGTGAAAGTGAAGCGAACATCCTTTTTTGAAGTGTCTTCCCCGCATTGACCGGTGATTTAGCAAAGGTTGTTTTTGCGTCCGTCTGGGGTAATTATCGCTTGTAAGAATGTTTTTTACTTCATGCGCGCATGGCACCAGTTCATAAGACCGGTAATAAGCTCTGCATTTCGAACTACCGACTGATATCCTTAACATGCATATCTTCTAAGCTCCTCGAGCACATAGTGAACAAGCACATTACCGATTATCTCGAAAGCAATACATTTTTCAGCGACTCCCAGCAGGGTTTCCGACGCGGTCGCTCTATAATCACCCAGCTTATGTGTTGTCATTGTCGAATTTTGATTTGTCGTGTTCCCGACGTAAGCTATCTAGACTAAAGCTTTGCTTTGTATTGTGAACAGGCAGACTGGTATTGACCTGACCCTTTCACGTATACTTGCTCCCTCCATTCAGACACTCCGCGCCAACTCGCGCCAACTCCGAGCATTTCAGTCGTCGTCCAATGTGTTTAAATATTCTTTGTTTTTTTTCCTAGAAATGTAGATGACTGGAACATTTTACCAAGTAAAGTAGTTGAATGCGCTACAGTTGAACAATTCGCCCATTCCAGTTTTTTACATTTATCAACGTGCTGCGCTCGCACAGATCCAAGAATAATGGGGAATTGTGTAGATATTTATACAGCGTGTAGTTGGTCGGCCATTTAAAAGTTGCGAAGAGTCACTCGCTGTATATGAGCAATTTAGCCAGTGCAGTACAACCGCTAGCCTGTGGTCTTTAACGTGCACCACGCAGTAGTGATACACGACCGCACGCCGGTACGATGCTCAACCAGATCGAAACGAGCAGGGGTGATGATTGAACCCAGGATCCCTGGGTTCTGCAGCGCGAGCTTTCGCCACCGATCCCCCCCGCACAAATCCATACAAGTCATTGTTTATATTATACACTTCTTTGGTTTTTATTAGTGCTTTAAAAATTGTCACGAGTCATCACGTGGTGTTTCGTTTTATTATTATTATGTTTCCGCACTGGTTATGGCGCCGCCTATTTGTTTGTCTCTCCTTTCACTGTGCTACTTTACATTGTGGTTTATTGCCTTCCGATATGAACATTACAGTTGTAAATTGTGTACAGTTCACACTATATTGTTCCACCCTTCTTGGGCCTCAAAATGGCCTGCAGTATATTGTAAATAAAAAATAAATTCTACATTAATTATACTTTGATGTATTATGCATTATCCAAAATACTGACGAGAACAAAGCAACATACGTGTAACCTTAGTAATTGAGGCGATCATCTATGAATGTGCAACTTTAAATGTGGATTACTTAAAGTGGTGCAGGGTCAAGAATCTTCACTCTTGCGAGATGCATTGCGTCTGCATTTGCTGTTTCTGTGCATATGAGGAATGCCTATGGTGCTTGTTACTTCTAAACTTGCTGCTCGTAAAAAATATCCATAGAACGCTGCTGAAATGGCGAGCGTTCTATGTTAAGGTGTTCACCCGCATCCTAAGGGTTTTTCCTCTAACACCTTTAGGGTGCTAGCCGCGGGGCTTAGAACATTTCCACACTTAAGAGTCTAAACGTTTTTGTTTTTTTTGCGACTATTAGATTCTCGCAGATATAATTTCCGCGTTCTAGTCTCCCTTTGAAGAAAACTATGACTCCGTGATAGTTTCACAAGATTTATCACTCTAACAAAACACTCCGTCAAGCGCTACTTTCAGAACCATCTTACACATCATGCACCAATCATCAACTCAAAATTAGAAACTCCGTTTCCATCACATCTACTTCTAATGTCCCCTGCTTGCTCCACATTAATTGAAATTGCCGTCCCGCAGTCATATTACACTTACAAACGAACCTGATTTTAAACCTGCAATTATTAGTTTGTTAAATTATTTTCCGTAGTAATATTGTATTTTCTGCCTTTTTATTGTTTCTTTCTTTTATATGTTGTTACGCTGCCCCACTCCTCTCTGTGATGTGAACCCTGGGAGACAAAAAAAAATAAATTAAATTATATTTACACGGTAGGGTGTTCGGCTAGCGCTATTCAGGAGATAAAAAGCGCATAAATAGGCCAGTGAACGAAGAGTAATAACAACCTCTCAGAAATGTATCCTTAGGTGGTGCGTTTATCACACTAAAATTTCGTTAATGTAGGTTTCAGGAAACAAATTAAAAAAAAAATAAAAGTGTTGCTCCTATGAACAGGGAGAAAAAACTGAAAGAAACGGTCTGGTTGACGCTGCTACTCAGAGATTTTATCATGCACCTTCGGATCTACTGAATCTAGTTTCGGTTGTTCATGTAAAAAAAAAAAAAAAAAGCTTTTACGTTTTAATTTATACTGTGCCAACTGGGAGCAGCAGCGTCCTGCAGACAGTTCGTTACAGTTTTTTAACGTGAAACGTGCTTTGCTTAGGTGTTCGGCATTTCGTGAAGCCTAAAAGTGAATCAGGAATAAAAGCGTGGCCGCGAGGCTCGACACCGATTGGTTGATGCGTGGGAGAGGAGGAACGAGGTGCTCGACGCTGATTGGTTAACGGGAAAGTCACGTGACCAGGGGTGGAGGGAAGAGGAGAGGCAGGCGAGGAGGAAAGGTGGAGAGGAGGAGTGTGTTACGAAGTTCTGGAAGATCACCAGGTTTTATCATGTCAGATGCAGACGTGCCGCGCATTAAATGATTTGATGAAGGGCACCGTGAACTTAGGCGTCTGTCTGAACAAACTAGATGTGCTGCTAAATGATACGTTTGGAATGCTAGAACATTTCACGCATGCAACACAATCGCCTAGCAATGTGCCATATTTTATTCCTCTGCACGCGAACAAGAAGGCTTATTTTTTACTTGAATTTGTTTATTTATTTATTTATTTATTTATGCACATACCTACATCACCCAGGGGGCATTATTGTAGGGGGGTTACATGAAAGAAAATACATGACAAACAAGTGAAATAACAAGAAGACCTAAAATAAACAAAAGTTCCAGATAGCTGTTGGAAACAAAAGTTTTGTAAAACTGAGCAGAACATGTTTTCAGGAGAATTGACAATTGAACTGTCCAGACGATTCCGCTCGAAAATATAGAAAGGTTCACTCATGAAATTTTAGTGTAGCTTTCGGGAAATAAATGTACTTAATGAAATCTTTGCAAAACGTTTTATTCCACACTGTTGACTGCCTTTTACCGCTTGTACGCCTGATTAGCGCTCGGCACACCCTGCAGATACCCCGGTTCGTTTGATATTTTAAAGCATGGAATGCTTTCCTGACGAAACTCCTCCCAAATCCCCAAATTTTGTCCGTCCGCCCGTCCTTGCATTTCCTGCTAAAGTTTGAGGGGGTTATTGGTGTCTCGTAATCTGACGTCACGCGACATACACACCGATTCACTTTCCCCGCTAAATTTGGCGGGAAAATTGACGTCATGTGTCTCGTGTTCCGCCAGTTTCGCCGCTAAACTTAGCGGGGGAATTTATGGCGCGTTCCCGATACAGCAATACAGTTTCCCCGATACGTGTGACGGGGCAATTGACGTCACGCGACCAGTGCCCGTCAGTTGTCCCGCTACATATGTAGCAAGGAAGTTGATAAAAAAAATATAGGCTTTTCGTCACTCCCCAAAACGGCTGTTTATTGTCTTGGAAACAAAATTAAAAGATGGCTCCTTAAACACTCCGTTTTAAGCATTAAAAGATTTTGGAGACAATGGTCCCTGCCAAGTTGTTTAAAGACGTTAGTCACGCTACTTATAAAATACCAAAACTGAGGTCCCTGCTTGTTGATAATCACCTATGTTGTTGTTGTTTTCAAAACATAGTTTGCAAATAGACTGTTTCGCAACGGAAACATATGAATGAACGTTCACGACTGAAAAAAAAACATCATATAAGGAGCTAATTAAATGCTAATCCTCCAAATATTTTCTTCCCTCTCGCGTTGTCCCGTATGCCAGATGACCAAACGGTGATAAGAAGTCCGGTCCTCTGGGTAACACATGTGTACAAAACCGGCCAGTGCAACGCGATTCGTCACGACACATTCAGCTCAATGTTAATGTGATTGCTTCGTTTCCGTGCCAAAGTCGACGCGGGGGACAAACGAATATCAGAAAACGGTCGTGGCCGGCAGGGTGTATTTCTGGGTTCTCATTTGAAACAAGGATGGGCAGAATACTTGCAAAACATTTCTCGAAATGCAAATACAAAATACTTAATCAAAAGTGTGTTTATTTACATGTACAATTAAACTTTTCCGAAAAGTAGTTTTATAAAATATACAAATACAAGTAGGGGTATTTGATCATCTTGAAATACCACTAATTGTTCAGTTAGTTTGATTGCTTAGACTTCAATTGAAACTATAATTCATTCATTCATTCATTCATTCGTTTGTTTATTTTCTGTGCTCATGAACAGCTTGACGCCTTGATAATGACGCACAATTAACATAAAGCAAAAATAAGAAGAATTCTACAAATTGACAAGAGAAAACTTGAACGCTACAAAAGATGGGTAAAAATTTATAGATCTGTAAGAGAAAACTTGAACGCTGCAAAAGATGGGTTAAAAATGTCAATGCAGGAATCATTGAAAGTATTATACAAGGTCTGAATACGTGTCATGGGGCAGGTTTGGAAGAATTGATTAACATAAAATGGAAGAGAAATTCGCAAAAATATTCTCGGAACATGAATATTTATCGCTGAAGTTAGGTCAGGGCAATCAATGACTCCGTGAAGGCATTTGAACAAAAATATGAGATCTCTGTCGCGTCGTCTTGCACTTAACGTAGAACAATTGTATCGCTCTAAAAGTCTTCTATATTCAAAGTAAACAGTGCGACCAACATAGCGGTCGTAAAAAATCGAAAAAAACGTTTCCGGACATTTTCAATCGACTCTTGGTGCGTACGCCCAATAGAATTCCACACAACTGAGGAAAACTCTAGCTTAGACCTAATTAATGAAAAGCATAACTGCATAATTCAGGCCGACATGGAAAGCTCACGTGTAATAGGGGCTTCCCAAAAGTAAGCGCCTCTGGTGCCAAACGCGCGAACTACACAAAATCCGCCATTACTACGGCGTCGGTTTTTCGTACCGTTCGGCTAGTGCTTAATCGGTGCGATGCCGACTCACTGCTGCGTCCCCCAATGCAGCCAAAGAGGACCGAAAGATGAACAAGAAAACAAGGTAAGTCACTGTTGTGAAGTTGCATGCCAACAATGCTGTGAATATTATAAACTGGGTGAGGCAGATCCGCGCGGAAGAGGCAGCCTTCATCCGTGCGCACGGGGGGACGAGCTTCATTAGGACTAGGACGCTAATGGTCAACAAATCAAAATCAATCTTCCTATGTTGCACGTTTAGTTGCGCTGCTCGATCTAGTCTGTGTCAACGCTTTCGTAAGCATGGGACGCGTGTGCGGCGCTTCGTAGTCGCAAGTATTCATAACGAAAAGATAATCGTGACAGGATAACTCGCGTGCACGGAACATTGTTTCGAAATATGCTTGAACTGCACGAGTGATCTTGCGTAAGGCAAACATAACTGTGCGTATTCGAAGAACTTCGGCGAGCACCCAGAGTTGATTTGCGACAACGTTTTGTGGTGCGAAGTTCGATCGAAGGCATGAACAAGTACGTTGTCCGCACAAGCACTCACGCTAGGACTGCTCGCTCCCGTGCTTGTTACGCCACACCCCTGAATTTATTGTTGGTATGCTTCACGGTGCGTAAGCAGTGTGAAGCATGCTTCAGGATCCTCACCTAAAGGTAGAAAATAAAATTATCTGCTCTACCCGGGGACAACATTCTTTGGCAAGGTGCACATTCCTAGTTTTAAACACTGCTTGAAGACTAGAAGAGACTCCTAGCATAGAGCCCCCTCGGTCACAACTATATGACACTGCATGCCACAGTTACACACAAGTCATGTGTGTGTGCCATTATATAACACTAGAGTAATTCAAACATACGCACAGGCAGGATGGGAAACATGACTTTATTAAGCACCTTCAGCATTGCTTTTTGTGACAAGTAGAACAGTGATACAAGGTAATATCTCACATTATTTCACTCGCAGGTTTCCTACTTCGGCTTTCCAAAGGATAAGGAGCTGTTCAAGAGGTGGATTATTGCAATAAGGAGAGATGAGGGAAAGCATTTTAAGGTGACCCAGTCGACAAAAGTGTGTTCTAAACACTTCAGGGACGAAGAGTTCTTTCCAGGCTACGTGAATGGCAGGAAATTCTTAAAGGAAGGGATTGTGCCCAGCAGATTCAGATTCTCAGCTCAGAAGGTGCCGAGACGAAAACTTCAGAGGCACAACGCTCAACCAGTGAACAACCGCAGCCCCGTCGACATGACAGCTGCTCTCACAGACGACGAGAACGACATCACAACAGCTTCTGAAAGCCAGCCCCCACCAGATCCAGAGGTATCCGTGCTGGTAGCCACACTTCAAGGGCAAGTTGCCAAACAAGCTGCACATGTGAGCAAGCTCACGTCTGATCTTCAGGAGGTTAAAAAAGAGCTTGCCGAAGCCAAAAATGAAGTCCTAAAGTTGACAAGGCACATTGAACTTCTAGAAGAATCGAACAAGAAAATGGAAGAGAAACTGAGCCGGAAGTTTTCTATAGAATGTTTTAAGGACAGCCCTAAGGATGTGCAGTTCTATACAGGACTGCCAAACTACGACGCCTACCTTGACCTACTACGGTATGTGAATCCTGGAATCAATGGGGAAAACATCAAAGTGTGGTCAACCTCCTACTCTCTGGGTAGTAAACTAGGGCGGCCACGAAGCTTGCACCCTCACGACGAACTGTTCCTAATATTGGTTCGCCTTCGGCTTGGCCTCTTCGAGAAGGACTTGGCGTTCAGATTTGGGATTTCGACCTCTACAGTATCACGAATCTGCATCACATGGATTAGTTATCTCTATCAGCACCTGTCACGACTTCAACTGTGGGCGACACGGCAGCAAGTGGACGAGGATATGCCACCTGCTTTTACAGAGCAGTACCGAACAACAAGGGTGATCCTCGATGCAACGGAGGTCAAGTGCCAAGTGCCCACCAGCCTCGTACTTCAGTCTGCAAGTTTTTCGACATACAAGTCGTCAAACACCTTTAAGGGACTTGTCGGGATATCCCCAGATGGAACTGTGACATTCGTGTCGCAGCTCTTTCTGGGGTCAATGTCAGACAAAGAATGCGTACGGCAGAGCGGATTCCTGGCACTCCCCTTCGATGAGAATGACTCGGTAATGGCCGATAAAGGATTTCTGATTTCTGAGCTCCTGGCGGAGATCAATGTAAGGCTCAATATCCCCCCGTTCCTTGGCCAGGGGACATTTACAGAGAGCCAAGTTAAGGAAACTGAGAAGATTGCATCACTGCGTATACACGTTGAAAGGAGAATACAGCGAATCAAGAGCTTCCATATTTTTGATCGAGCCATCCCTCTCTCACTCGGCCCAGTAGCAAGTGAGATATGGGCCATCTGTACAATTCTGACGAACTTTCAGAGCCCCCTGTTACGCCAGCACGAAGATGGAAGCAGGGACGTAGATTAGCTGCGTTTCTTTTGCATCACTTGTGCATATGTGTTTAAGGACATTGGCAGTTCTGCCACATCATAAAGCTTTCCTTCAACTTGTTTGTACGTGTTTTACATACAACTTGTATCAACTTTGGAACATAGCACAGCAGAGCGAGTGTGAATACAAGAACGTAGCTTTTCACATTTTGGTCATTAAGCCTAGTGTCGAGCATATGTTACCGCCTAGGTTAGAGCGCTGTATATGTGCATTTCACTACACTGGTATTTAGACCACAATTTTAAATCTGTGGAAGACAAGAACAGGTGATCAATTTCTTCATGCTCAGTAAGTAAGTTTAGCCATACTTGTTACCCTCATATCAGCTCGTAATTTTGAATGTGGACGTAGCTCAGAACACCCTGGTGGAATGTTCTATAGACAGGCACAGGCTAAGCATGTGCCAGAGCCTCTGCCTCCAGTGCGAGCGTTCTACCTTGGCACTGTGTTGCGTCAACTTCAAGCGTGCAGCTGAAACACTACGAGGGGCAACGAGCGCACGTGTTGAGCTTCTGGTTCATTCTTAACCTGTTCCCAAGGCTGTTTTCAATCAAAGGTGTTGAGGCAAGAAAAGGACTGCATGTGGTGCTGCTGTCGACTACTGGAGCTTTGCACAAAGAAGTGTCTGTTAAGAATGCGCAAAGAAAGTCCTTTTAACGCTCGTGTTCGAGCTTTATTCGAGTCTCGGCCGCTGGGCACCCAAGTCTTCCCACGCTTTCCTTGAGCAGTCACAACCGAGATGCTGCTTCGAGCAAGCCGGCCCTGGAGGATAAAGCAGCTGCAGTTGGTGGCCTGTTGTGTACCACATCGGCCCCTTAAACAAAAACAAAACTGCAAGCGTCGAGCTCCCATCCTGCTCTGTTTTGAGAACCTCGCAGAAGGAAAATTGTATTTATGACCTACAACCCCTTTTAGATCACTTTTATTTGTTTCATTCTCCTTTTCCAAACAAGGGCAGTTTGTTAGTGACAGACACAAGTGCTGAACTCTCAGCTAAACATTTATTGGAAACACTCCACTGCACTATAGTCGCAGAAAAGGGTAAGGATAAGAGCAAATGTCACATGAAACATAAGAATAAGTGATTGTGCAGTTGCCATGGTTCATGAGGTTTCACTGACCTCTGGAGGGGTTTACATCGGGCAAACAAGTTTGTGTGAAAATGAAAGGATGCACAAGCACGACTGATCACTTCGATCCACGACAGGGGCCTATCTACTTCTGGACTGTATAGTTCACAAATGTCATCCCATCTTCAAAAATATCACAGTCATTGAAAGTAGAACAGACGCAACAGTCAAAATTGTTAAAAGTCGACGCAAAAAAAGGCGTGCGAAGATAATTGTTGACCAGACTTATGCTCATTTATATAGAAAAGATATTGCATTATTGCACACATGTTGCATTCAACATGATTCCCCACTTGCCCCCTTGTTCCGTCTACTTTATTTCACTAGACTTCATCTTTCTTGCATGATGTGTACATTTATCTTTTGATAACAAAAAAGAAGCCCTCTTATAAATCTTGCTGACATCTGCAAGTGTTCGGTAACAATTAAGTTCCACATCATACAAGCTTCACAACCAGATTCCTTCACATGTCCTAAAGAAGATGGCCTTAATTTGAAAGTTTCTACTTTTTTGTGAATTTTGACTGCAATATTATAAGACAGCCATTTGAACATATACATTAATTGACACTAAAATACAAGAGTACACAAATGAGGGCAGCATGAAATGTCATATTAGTAGGACAATGTTCAATGAAAACATTCGGGCCACAAGTCGCCTCAGTAAACAATTATGTGCGATTTTCAGACAGGTATGGCAGCAAAACAGAGAAGTAAAATTTGTCCAGTGTAGTTTTACATTCTAGCCACTTCTCTTGACAAAAATAAATTCTCTCAACAATCAAAAACTTGTGGGAATAAA
Organism: Ixodes persulcatus; assembly: GCA_013358835.2. Taxonomy (NCBI): domain Eukaryota; kingdom Metazoa; phylum Arthropoda; class Arachnida; order Ixodida; family Ixodidae; genus Ixodes; species Ixodes persulcatus. The sequence continues at coordinate 127,440 of JABSTQ010006196.1, forward strand.
CAACAAAATCCCCCCACAGCAGGCCAGAAAGCGCCATCTGACCAAGAATCTGGTAGTAATACCTATGTTCCCGGTTCAAGCGGTACACCCCTGAAGTATCCTTCACCATGTAAAAGTCTACCGCAGTCTCGAGGCCTCCATCCTTCAAAGAATAAGGACATTTCACCTCGACAACCCCATGAGCAGTTGCTTCGGTCGGGTCCCATGTCGTCCTGTCAGGAGACGCTCCGAGCCAGGGGCAGTCAGGCCGAACAACAATGCCACAGTGCGATGTCTGGATATCATGTCCCAAGACCCGCAACGCACTCTCGTAACGTTGCACAGCCGCTGGCTCGTACTTGATACCGTGTCTATTGGAAAAAAAGATAAATGCGTAGGTGTCACAAACCACTGGTCTGGTAAAGGCGAGCGGGTTGAACATGAATACGTAAAATTGAAAGAATAAAACACGAAGGACAAGCACGGGACACCCATGAAAGAATGTGCTTGTCCCGTACTTGTCCTCCGTGTTTTATTCTTTCAATTTTATGTACGTGTCACAAACCAGTTGCCACAAAAGCATCAAAATAGGACTCCGTTATATATGAACACTTAACAGATCCTCGTGCATTCCGAGCGACTTTAGTCACGCCGACTGACCAGTCACAGTCATCGCACGTCTGGATCATACATCTACATTGCACGCCTGGATCATAGTCACAAAGTGGGCATTTCATTCTGGAGCTCTGACACATTGTGTGCGTCCGTCACCCCAAAGTATATGAAATTACTAGAATCAGTTACTTGCATCTGTTGACTGTGCACCGACTGTGCTCCTTTTTGTGCAAGTGTTGGTAACCAGACACTTTCTACTGTTTAGCTCTCGTACAAGTTTCTTTTTCTCACCATTCTCCTCTGTAATGCCTCTGTACCCGACAGTACAGCAAATAAATCAATAAATCGACGAAGGTAGCGCCAACAAAAGAAACTGAAACCAGAACCTTGCGCTGTCGATACCCAGCATACACGTCGGCGGCTAGGGACAGCATAATACTGACATTATCGGGTGCAACACAGCTTGTTCTCTAGCTGGGAATATACAAATTACCTGACCGCACGGACGTGCGAGATGTCCTTGGTTGATGTCAGGTTGTTCAGGCCTTTTAAAGACCAGCTCTCGCGTGTTGCAACTTCCCCGAAGGATGACGCTGTCAGCCTGTTTCGTCGGGCTGCCCTCCATAGCAGACTCTTCGACTGCTGCCGCGTGTTTTTCTCCAAAACTGTGGCTTGAGTCGAAGTCACCAGCAGAGACTGCAAAAATAGCAGCCTTCGTAAGTTGTGAGAAGCAATGAAGCTTTACAGGTGACATGAATCAATATTGGGAGTCATTTTTACATACTCTACACAAGCATACTGGCACAAGTGTGAAACGGGCATACTTGCAGGCAATACCACAGGGCCCGATACTTGTATGTAGCAGTGATTTTTACAGATAGAAGTGGACTATTCCTTCAGTCTCTCCTCGACAAAGCTTGCTGAGGTCACCAAGGCAATCTAAGTATTGTGCTGTAACTGAACTGCGCTTAACAATAATGGTACCTTGAGAAGCAGGTCCTGTTGCAAAGGAAAGTTGTGCTCGGAGGTATCCCAGGCCACGCCGGACTCAAAGAATGCTGGGTCAGAAGGCAGTGCAGTGGTCCTCCTTTCTACGAGGCTCAGTTCCGGGCTGATATATGTCTCATATCCAAATGGAACGAGTGAGTGCTGGTACGATAGGGGACTACCAACAGGAGCCGGGCCAAACCTCGTTTCGACCGAGTCCGCAGTGGCTTCTCGAAGGCGCTTGGCAAAAGGCGTGGCATCACTTGAACAAAGATCCGCACCAAGTTTCCGAATGGACAGTATTGTTTCATTCTGGTCCAACGGTTTTCTTCGCGCATCGTAAAGTTTTGAAGAGATGGGTACGTCACTGCCATCTTCTCGAACACTTCTCCAGTCAACAGACTGTAGGCTTGTCGATGCAACTGCCTCTCCCCGTGGGCGGCGCCACTGCTGGGGCAGCTCGGTACAGGCAACAACAGGCGGAGCTTCAGCATAGTCCTTAGCTCGCAGTAGAGCCAGAAGTTTCAGAAGGGCTAGTGAGTGATTACACACACCACTAGTTCCAGCGGCGCATTCGCAGCTTGCGTTGCTCACAAGTCCACTGTAGAGGATGCCACAAGAAACCTGGTACGGCCTTGAATTCTTCTTCTGGCTTCTAAAGCAGCTTGCCTTTGCACATACTTTGGCAGTGGAACTGAAATAAATTTCAAAGAATCAAAATTAGAAAATCAGCATTCTTGTTTTACATATTTTTGTTGCATAGAATGTGTTCCGAGGAGACAGCCAGCACTCGGGCTTCTGCATTTTCACTGCCTCTGGCACTCAGCTGTGTGGAAGTTGTGCCACCTTTCACCCTGTGATGGCATTATGCAGAGTTGTAAACCAAGACTCTCATGCTTAGAAATGTGCAATGCTTAGGGTTCAGTCTAAGACGTTCACTAACCAGCTCGCCAGCATACTCTCACTTCTGACAGTATACGGTCGTATGCCCTACGTTCTTTTGTTGATTCAGGAACCTTCATGTGTACACGTCGATAGTTCATACAATGCGCCTAGGCCTGCAGCGTAATACATGATTGGCCGTCGCCGCGAAATCTAACGTGCCAGCAATGAGGAAAAGACGAATGAAACAGACAGCTTGCACTAAGACTGGTAAAACAGCTAATCCACAATATGTATTTATTTATTTGTCACGTAATTGCGGCACCACAGGCCTTTGGGTACGGGCTACTCGCCTTACTGTGGTGCCGCAACTCTCCAGAGTTGCGGCACCACACAACAGCACCACGCAACGAGTGGCTCCCGTCTTGACGTGGCCCTTCAGCCCCAACGAAGAACCACGTTACTGAGTTTCCCAACGCTACGTAAAGCAAGAACAAACTCCGAATTAAAAGGTACAGCATTCCGTTCCCCCTGCTTCCATCTCAAGCGCAAGCGAAGTCGAAGGCGCAAGCGGGCAGCATGGTGCCTTTAACAGTACTTGGACGGCACGACTGCGCGCAAAGATCGCTTACGGCGTTTTGCTCGAACTTGTAGCTTTGGCTTCGCTCATACTTACGGCCAAACGGAGTATAGAGATTATACGATTCATGTCAAATGCCCAAGGAAAGAATAATGCTCACCTCGACACTCGAATCGACGACGGGTCTATGTAGGCCTCCGTTACGAACTTGTAGCTTCGTGCAGCCTGACGGCTCGACCTCAACCTGGACGTACGGTAGGACTCGACTTTATCTACATCGAAGCTCTGCGGTATTTTAGTGAGACTCGTGCTCCACGATGAAGATGCTGATTCTGTTGAACCGCTGTCAGCGGTTGGCCCACAGTCGGCTGCTGCCATCGCTTTCGTGGCGACGCCGCAGTAATGGCGTCGGCTAACTTTGCCAAGGTTGCTTGACTGACTTTCGGGAAGGGCCTATTGTGGATATCACACCTAACGTACGAAAAGACGCGTTGACAATGTTATTGACATGTGTATTGAATGACAGAGAAGAGTCTATATAAACTCCAAGATCACGAGTGCAATCCACAATTTGCAATGGGGCATTGCCGAGTTGGTAACAGAAATGAAAAAGCCTTAGCTTCTTAGCAAATGACATAACAACAATCTTAGTGGGATTAAGTGTCAGCCTGTTGAGAATACACCAATTACTCACTGATTTTACATCGTCCATTAGTTTCACACAGCCCTCTACAGATACTATCTGCCTAAATAACTTGATGTCATTGGCGTATTGCAGGATTTCTGAATGTAGAACACATTAGCGAAGGTCGTTTATGAAAACATTAAAAAAAATCGGCCCAAGAATGGACCCCTGGAGAACACCAGACAGGGTGACAAAAGGCCGGGAGAGATGACCAAGGTTACGTACAAACTTCTGTCTATTGGACAGATAATTGTGAAGCAATGTGCATAGTGTAGTGCTCATACCGTACGATTTCAGCTTTTGTAAAAGTAGCGAGTGGTCAACCAAATCAAATGCCTTAGACATATCAAAATATACAGTGTCAACCTGACCCCGCTGACACACAATAGGCGTAACTGAATTAAGAAAAGACACCAAGTTTGATTCCACTGATCTTCCGCGCACAAAACCACGTTGTGAGGGGAGGATCTTATGTTTAAAAAAGCTCGAAATATGTTCCAAAAGTACTATTTCGTAAACCTTTGCAAATGGACATAATAATGAATTGGGCCTATAGTTTCTTGGATTATCTGTTCTTCCTTTCTTATGTATCGGCACGGTTATTGCGTTTTTACAAATCGAAGGAAAAGTGCAAGTCGACAATGAAAGGTTAAAAATATGCGTTAGAATGGGTGTGAAAACGGAAGAGCATCCTTTGACAATAAAACTCGGGATACCGTCAAATGCGAACGATAACTTAGGTTTTAGTTTTTGGATTGCAAGTTTAATGTCAGCGTTTTCAAATAATGGAATTGATAGGCAATCGCTACCACTATCAGCAACGTCAGGCGCAGATAAACCATTCCGGCTGCAAGAGTACACAGAGGCAAAATAGCTCGCAAAAACGTTCGCTACATCCTCGGGTTCACTAATCGGAATTCCAGACGAGTCAGCGAAGTTTGTTGTCGATGAAGTTGTGGCTGTTCGGTTCTTGGCGTACTTCCAGAACTGCAATGGGTCACGATATAAACTGCACTCTGCTGACTCATGGTGCACTCTCTTATCGTGCTGCAACAACGACTTTGCCTGCGCACGTGATTCCGAAAATTTGGCGTACCAGAACGCGGAGTCAGAAGCCTTATATTTCCTATGATAATGCAATTTGGATCTTAAAGCTGATATAATCTCGAAAGAATACCAATAAGGATACCGAGTTGTTTGGGGACGTTTCTTAGGAACGAAGCGCTCAAGTGCAGATACGATATGTTTAGTAAACGCTGCTACCGCACAGTTTCTTATCATCACATGACGTGTCACAAGATGATACTGATAATAAAAAGACCGTGCCAAAATTAAGAAAGGAGTCTACATGTACAAAGAATGATGTACTTAAAAATAAAGGGGCAGCTTTCAAAATAAACGCTAATTGCCTATATGAGAGGACTCAGAGGAGTGTAAAACACATGCTCCGCAAAGTGCAGCTAGGTTTTGTGTTTTTTAACTCTCTAATTGCAAAGAAGAGTGCCCAAAATTGTATTTGATTGCTGAGAACAGTGCACAACATTGTATTTGGGCAGTACTTGAAATACCCAATTTCTTTTATATAAATCCAATCGATAAAATACATACCCGAAAATGTAAATAAATACGAAAAACAAACCACTCAAATTATTCTAAATACGTATTTGAAATACGCATTTAAAATACCTCGAGTATTTTTTGTTTTGTATTTATTTACATTTAGAGAATGTCTTCGTCGATTGTTAGAAATACAAAAAAATTGTATTTCAAATACTGCCCAAACACAATTATGTGCACCGTTGTTCGCAATCAAATATGATTTTGGGTACTCTTTGAAATGAAAGTGCTAGCAAAAACCATAAACCCTGTTGCGCGCACCTAAACATCGAAAAAAAAAAAGGTAGAGTAAAATACTTAACTGAATGGGTGGAATGAAGTATTAACTTTTTGGTTGGGTGAATATTTTTTTGAGAAATCGTGCATCAGCGACAGGCTATTTTAAAAGGCTTTGTTGCTTCATTTAAATTTTCGAAAATTAAAATCGCACGGAATATATTGTTCTCTTGACATTTTGCCCGCCTGTCATATGCCAATTAATTTTAATTTCTAAAGCTGCAACTTTCTTTTTAAGCACTTCCTTCTCGGTACATCAACACTCCACTTTTTATGTTGGAATGGCCTTTTTATTTTGGGTGAAATTTAAGATTAAGATGTCAAACTATGGAAAATAAATGTATTTGTAGATGTATTTGAAAATTATCAAATACCTCTCCTTTTTGTATCTTGTATTTAAGCAATTTCCTGAAAACTGAAATTAGATATGTAATTAAAATAATTTATGTCGATGTATTTTGCATTTGTATTTCCGTACATTTTTTGCAAGTAGTTTGACCATCCCTAGAGATAAAGTACAAAATATCAAACATGTCGCTTTCTCATTTATTCTCAGCAACGACAACGCTAGGACCTCATTCGAAATCATCCGAAGCGCCTTTACAAGTTATTATGTCCGCCTTGTTCTTTGACGAGAGCAGAGTGTAATGGGAAAGTATTGAATTAATACAACCACGCTTTTCTTGCGTTACAAGGCTGCGCTTACGTCGAGATACGACCCCACGTCACGGGCACATCTGTGGATGTGTCGGAGACTTGCGGTTGTATCTTGGCATAAGAGCACGTAAGCTTCGTAGCGTCACAAAAGGGTGGTGCGTAAAACCAGCCTTTGCGTTACCAACAAAGACAACATCCACGATGATGGCGCCGCCTTTCACCGCTTGAAAAACTGCGCATTCATACCGCTACATTGGTCGCTCCATGTCAGGTACTCGCATTCTAAAAAAGCACTCGCGATTACGGCGCGAGTTAAGAAATTGTTGGCTGTTTGAAGGGACCTCGTCGCACTAAAATTTATTACACAGGTACATCAAGGTGGTGAACCCTGATTATCAAATTAACGAAACGCCTTCTGATTGGCGCAGCACCTGACAGATTGTGGCACGCAAGGTTGCAGGTGGTCGCAGCGGTTGCTTCTCTCGACTTCGGCAATAGCAGACGACCTTTTGGAGTCAGAAGCGATGCGCTCTTTTGCTCTGCCAACAATAAGCGCTTGTCCTCTGGCTACCTGTTGTCTCGTTCTACTAGTTTATTTATATTGCACTGCTTTTTTATATGTATTCATCTAGCGAGCCAGTTCATTTTAATCGATGATCAATGCACAATTGTTTTATTGTTACCAATGAACCATAAAAGTAACCACTAAAAGAGAAAAACAAAAGAAAACAGGTGTGTTGTTTCTCGATGTTTTGCCTCATCTGTCGGCTGTTGCGCCAATCAGAGGCCTTTGGTTAGCAGACGGACGACGTAGGTACGCATTTCGAGTTATTGATTTATAACCATTTTACTCGTGTAGGTTTCTTCACTTCAATTTAAATACACAAGATTCATAACTTCCAGGAACTTCTGTGCAGAATCCCAGCGCAACTCCCTGAGCAACCGATTTGTTTGGTCTCTGCAAACAGTTAACGATCCTTTTGACCTACGGGGTACTTTCTTACAAAGTTCTCCGGAAGCCAGCCAGAGCGAACAACGGCGCGCTTGGCGGTTGATAGGATCAAACAAACGCTTCGTCCGAAAACTAGAAGTCCGCGACCTGCCACTGACCACCACATTTCATGCGATCCCGTCACATCCAGGTCTCTCCACAGATTGCTGTAATTGGATCTCCGGGTGCACTGCGGGGAAGTAGACAAACAGGTATGCTCTTTTTATAGACCGACACGCTGTTTACAAACAAGCCCGCGTTTGCCCACACTAGGTGTGGGCACTGCGCATGCGCAGAAACCGAATTCGCGTGAAGCGTCGCGTTCTGCGCATGCGCAGTGCCGTCGACAGCGCCACCGTAGCTGCGTGACGTCAAGGCCGCGTGTTGGTCTATAAATACCGATAGCTCGAAAGACACAGGGCGGGGGTCATTGTGCCAACGCGTCTTCCTTCGCGATTCGTTCTTCGGCTTTGTTATCCGCTAAGGCCGCAACCCTATGGCTTGTGGAACGATGAAATTGTTCTCGGGCTTTGTTACACCCTGCCTTTTTTGAGCTGTGACTGACAATAGCCGGAACTGCGCAGACACTACAAAAACCTTCAGAAAAACAAAACTCGTTTATTAAAGAAAAATACTATATATAATCGCTCACAGAATGAGAACTGCAGGGCGTCTCTCTCAGACACCCGGCATCCAGCAGGCGTTCGTTGCCTTTTACTGTGCTTTGGCTCCAGAAATCGAGCATTACGCCACTTGACCATTACATGCAGATTGAAGTTATAGCGGGTGTCTCAAGTAGCGGCCAGGCTCTATAAATCGACCGCAAAATTCGGTTTCTTAACCTAACGCGCTACGAGTTTCTGCAGCATTGCGCACAGGTGGTGCATTTTTTCTATAAAACTTGCAAAGAGCCGAATTTACCTGAGGAAAAAGCAAAAAAAGAAACGGGCTTAACTCTATGGAAACGCAGCGAAGTCACCGGTGCTCAAACAAATTGTACCCTATTGATTGAAGACTGGGGGCTTCGCTGGGTTTTCATAGGAGTTAAGCCTTTTTCTTTCTTTACTTTTTCCTCAAGTAAGTTCGCTCTTTGCAAATTGTATAGGAAAATTGAACCACCTGTGGGCAACGCTGCACAAAATCGTAGAGCGATAGGTTAAGAAACCGAATTTTGCGGTCGATTTAAAGAGCCTGGCCGCTATTTAAGACACATGATAGAAAACATAGAAGCCATAGGGTCCATCATTAAAACACGATTACAAAAATACTCCCGTGGGGGAATGAACTTGTGACCAAGTGATTCATTGACAGATACTACACCAGCTGAACTAAACAAGGCAGTTCTTTTTTTTTTAATAGAGCTACGCAGAGCATGTGTGTGGGGACAACTTAAAGTTGGTGTGTAAGGTAAAACGTGTATACTAGCTTAAATAATGATAAAGAAGGCCAAGAGAGAGATTGTATTAAGCTACCATACGTCTGAAGTCTGTGGGTTGCCTATGCTGTCTGTGTATGATGCGCGGCGGGGCTGATGTGTGCGGGGCTAGCCGGACTACACACTCCTGGTTACTTTTGTTTATCGCAGTTTTATCCGTAGCATTAAGATACACGCTACAAATAAAACAAAAATTATCGTTTTTTTCAACTTTGTTTTGATGGCGCTAAATTTTATTAGATTGGACGACAATACTCGCACGTGGTCTCATTGTCCAAGCAAATACCGAACAGAGCAGAGGTTTATGAATTTACCCAAACCTGCTACCGAATATCTCAGTTCAATATCGTCCACACATACACAAAAAAAAAATTGTTGATCGGGCTCCATTTATGTAAAGTGTGTTTCCATGTTCCACTAGCCTCGACGCGTCCGGGCAACCGCGAGTGTCAACGGAAACAAAATGCAAGCAGGGCCCGAGGCCGTGCCCGCAGCAGGAACTACAGAGAGACAGGAATCGGTTTGCTTTGGAAGCGCCACACTAAAGCAAAACAAAGAAACGCTCGTGTTTGTGTCGGGCTTTAGATGTTATCCGCAGCGGAGAACAAAGCGCTTCCAGCCGTTTCTGTCACGTCAGATTCTCTTCAATGCAAATGAGAAGGGCACGGTTCGTGAGAGAATGGTTGGTGTGACTGCTGCTACGCCGTTTGAATTCCAGGGGACGTAAAAAAAAAGCGAAAACAATCAGACTAGGGTACAAGGAAGTTTGCCTTTCCAATAAAAACAAACTCGTCTGTCGTTTTAATATAATTCGCTCGAGGGGTGAATATCCGTTGCTGTAGTATCAGCTTAAAAAACGCAGGATCGTGGTGAGGCATCTTCTTATCACTCCGCAGCCAATCACGTTGCAGGATCAGTCGATGAGAACGCCGAAGGACGAATCCCGAGTCAAGAAGCCTGATCATGATAGGCGCCCGGCCTCCGTTAAGCTGTCAGTGACGATACGGCGAGCAAGTGCTACAAAATGTGTCTGGCGCATTGGGACGCAGGCAGAGACACGCCAATCAAAAGGCAACACAGAGAACGCGCGGAGAACGCGCGATGACACAGAGGCAGCTAGCTTTCGATTTGCAGTGCAGTGGAGACAAAGGCTGCTAGCGTTCGATTTACCCACTAATGGTTCCAATCAGAGCTCGCCGTTTTCACGTCCCCGCGCGTTCTCGTATCTTGCTCTCCTTCACTTTCTCGCCGCATACACTTAAAGAAACCTGTAGCATCCACTTTCCAGCAAAGCATCTGAACGAGCCAATAGCTGTAATCAACGGATGCCCCGACTGAAAATACGTTTAGGCCTAAAAATTACAGTCTGTGGTGTGAACTGAGCATGGTGAAATGGCGTGATCAAGTGCCGCCGCGTAGACCGTTTCTGATAGGTCTAAACATACATTTTGCCTCGCCTTCGCCGAGCCAACTCTGTAGGTTGCAGCGACTGACTCTCCCAAGGCTTTGCGGGAAAGTAGACGTTCTAGAATTCTTTTAGAGTGTAGGATTGGGAAGTACCTGGGCGACTGCAGATTGGTAACTATAGTCAGCGACATCTTAAGAAAAGTCTGGGTGTCACCTCTTTCGTTTGTGCTTCTTGCATCGTGCTTCGTTCTTCGACGTTCTTAATGGGTAAATTCCGTATTTATAGCAAATCATATCTTAAGAAACGTAGACCGCGTTTTCTTATATTTGCGCGGTCAGTGAGTATTGTTACTTTCTATGTACCTTGAGTACTACAAACCGATGTATTTTTATTTTTGTGGTAACTCTATTCGATGAACAGCTTCCAAGTAGCTTCTAAAAAACAACAAGAATATATTACTTTTGGCAGATGCTTCTGGAATCTTCAGCAAACTGCTGATGCTGGGGAAACAGCTTAATCACTAAACGATTACACGTAGAGACTGGACAAGACACACACCAAACTAGGTCTACTAAAACTGGAAATCCTACCTATAAAATGGTTCCGGACAACATAATCTCACCAATGTGGTTCTGATATTTCTTAACGTAAACGTTTCACGCCAGTCAAGGAGGAGGGTCACGAAAAAACCTCCATTGTTATGACATGTCTGGGACAGAGCGTCTTTGTAAGAAGCGTCCTACGATTAGATGAACAGATGCAGCAGATAGGCTGGATGCTGCCATCTAAAAAGACGATTTTCATAAAAAGCATATCTCAGGTTTTTTTGTTTATGAGTTGACTTCTAATAGTTTAGTTTTGATGTGAGTTTGGGTTAGGCCATCTGTAGCGCAATTAGAAGTCTTCTGAAATTGTTTCTCATTCCTCGGTTGTTAAGAAGAAATTAATAGAGTAAAAGAAAATACCCTTGGAGTAACTTCTTTTTTTTAACAGGTATATATATATATATATATATATATATATATATATATATATATATATATATATATATATATATATATATATATATATATATATATATTTAAATAATTTCCTAGATACGTGCATTAGATACATGTTAGCGTCAACACCTGTAACTGTTCTTAGGTTCACATTGGGAGTCGCTTGTTTTATCCACTGTGTTTCGGCATCCTGTTGAGGAGATGAAAGAAACTGTGACCGCTCCATGTTAATCATTGTTTGGCTAAATGCTCCCGGAATGCAGTGAACACGCTACGTAACACAAAGGTCGAGTTCCAAATTTACTTGAACTCACTCCGGCAGATTTCGGAAACCTAATTTCGTCACACATCGCTATATTTGTGTTAACACGCGATATGAGTGACATGACCCAAAAAAATCACTCGGATCTACTCGAGTTTAATATGGAACCTAGCCAAGTTGTCGAATGTGCAGAATCGACAAACTTCTTCCTTCTCTACAGGCAATCGTACTGCCACTAAACAAACAGGCGGCTTCACTGTAGAGTGCGTGTACCTGACGTGGAGCCCGCTTTACGAATAATCGCGACTTGTACATGGTACCTTTTTTTTTTTCTTTTTATATTTCGAGGTAAATGCGTTTGCGTAGTGTAAGAGCATACGAAAACACGTAAAACAAATAGACACATAAGTGCCCGTGTTGCGTCCTGTGTACATACAACTGAGAGACCTGTTTCCCCAGCATTCGACGTCTAATACCGTCTAGGGGCAACCGAACGACTCGGAGAAAAACAAAGGCATTCCAGAAGACACTAATTTCAGAATGAAAGCGATTTTAAGTTGGACCTGGAGGAACTGCTCCTGGCAGTTGTTTCATATTTTGAATTCAGATTGCTAGCATCTTGATATCTTCGGAGTATGCTCATATATATTCTATCAATTCAAATGGCAACACATATTATGGATCCTGACTTAGATGAACACACCCAGTCTGGTGGCCCTTCAGTCCTAACCCTGCGTGCAAAAAGTCCCCACTTCAACTGCTCAAATGTAACGTTATAAAAACCATAGCCTGCGTTTCATTATCAAATGCATTGCCACAAAAAAGTCAACGGTGCTGTCCGTTCTCTGTCCTCCAATGTTAAGTTCTTTTTTTTTTTTGCGTGTTTTTGTTTCAACTGAAGCAAATATTATGAATATTAAGAGCCAATTGCATGAAAACATTCTGTTGGCTATGAGTTCATCTGAGCACAGGTGTTTCAAAAACCCTATTGGACCACCTTGGCAAGAGGAAATGGACGAAATGTTTACTGATTTACACTTTTACGAAAAAAGTACGCTTAAATTAAGTACAGTACGAGTTCGCTGTAATGCACTTTCGATATATGAGGCAAATTTTAATAACACTTCAGTATGGTCTTTGCGATGTGCTGCGCGCGCTGGGCTGCCTCCGTCAATCTAGTCTGGCTAATATGGCGTATGTACCAGAAGTGTATTTTACTATACCATATAAGATAAAATATCCATTTAAGTTCGATTTCCAAAGTAGACCTTTTGGTTCAATAAAAATGAGATACCAATGTACTTTCACTGTGTTGCTTTTTGCAAAGGGAATCACAATTCCTTATTCCGAAGTGGGGTTAGAAGAGCATCCAGCAGTCTCCCAGAAATGTAAACCGCACACCACGGACAAAAATCAGCTTTTCAGAAGCCACGCGCAGCGAATATAGTTGGCATTCTGAAAGTAGGACCCATTTGAGTAACAACGCGCTCGAAATAACCTATTACGATTGCTGCATCACGTTCATCACAGTCCAGCATATACGAGCAACGGCTGCGTTTGAGTGCATCCAAATCGAAGGCAAAACAATGCCACAACCTGGGCTTAAAACAAACCAAGAAATTGGCACAAAGCGGTGCTAGGAAATATCGCGATACAGGTGTATCGCGATAGTATCTTAGAGATACTTTTGGGTATCTGTATCTCTGTATCGAGATACATTTGAAAAATGTATTTAGATCTCAGTAGTGAAATACATTTAAGATGTATCGCTTTTATCGCGATACTTTGCCAGACCTAGGTATCTCGTTACGTTTTTTGTCGTTTTTAAGATAAATTTAAACGATAAAAACATCTATTTATTGCAAGTTGCTTCGGAATTTATAATATGAACCCGCCCTATTACATGGTTCATCTCAGTCACCGACATTAAAAGAAAACCCGTGTTTTCAAAAATGTTAAATGCAAGAATAACAAAATCAGCTCCTCTCACAAAGCCCTCCACTCTTTCCAATTCAACAGAGAGAACGCTGTAAAGGAGTGGCGTGAAGAAATGTATGGTCCTGTTGTCCAATCCAATGCGCCCTCATGGCAAAACAGGGTTCATTTCGGGCAGACGTCTTTTGTCAAGCATGGCAAGCATTCTGTACCGTTCAGTAACTATGTGGTGCAACGGATGTGACATTTGTTAGCGACATTAATGATAACTGAAGAGTTCGATGTAAGAGGTAATGCATAAAACGTCACAAACAAAAGGAGCACAAGCACAAATTACCATTCGCATTTGCCGCGAACTTCAGCCTTCCCTCGTAGCACCGTTCGGGAACAAATGTATTTCTGTAAGTATCTATCTGTATTCCCGAATACTTTTTCGCCGGTTTTGCAGAAGTATCTCAGTGATATCCCGTTGCATAAAATATAAATGTATCTCATTGTCTGTCTTTTGGGCCTCAAAACACATGTATCTCTCTCATTATTTGTATTCCCGAATACTTTTTTTGAAGTATCTCTGTCCAGCCCCGGCACGAAGTGACTGAAGGAACAAGGCATAGGAATATTCCCTAGGGATGTTGGTGAGTAAGGCGTTAAATTTCATCAAAGCCCTAGTTACTTTGGTCGACAAACACCATCAACCAAAACCGGCAAGCCTCAAACGCGTGAAGCATGCATGCGAAGATACCGTTGGCAGACTTTCAATCATTCGTGCTGACACCACTACAGCACCGAGAGGCCTGCCAATGGTACCCTCGCGTGCACGCTCCGCCTGCTTGAAGCTTGTTGGTGTCGGTTGTTTCTGTTTGTCTCTCTGGTGGGACTCTAGTGTCATAGCGGACTGTTTCGACGAACACTAGAAGCGCAACCGACAAGCGATCTAATTCTTCATCGAACGAAACCCGAAACTCGCCCATGAATGTTTACAATTCGAAACAAGCGGCTCCTGTTGACTTGGCTAGAATCGCTAAAAGGGAGCCGATCGATATAAACACGCCAGGAAGTCTAGCGAGCCCTGATATCGACCCCGAGGGAAAACAGAAAACAAGCCTCTTTTCTTGTTTTCTTAAGACGACGTTAAACTGTGTTTTCGATTTGAGCCGAGACGTTGATCAATTCAACGGAGCTCCCGCAAACACGGTCCACACAAAGACGAACTAAATACAGAGGCATCATCGAAACAATGGACCGCCCTCCCCCGCGCAAGAGCATCGACGTCGCGCGCAAAACAAAGCGTCACAGACAAAGACAGCGGTGGGCGTGACCAGCGAACGACGGGGCGAGAGAGAAAAAGGGGAGAAGGAAAGAGGCAGGCCAATCGAAGCCGAGAGCACGAAGAATGGCCATGGCCGCTGATCTTTTCGATGCTTCTACCGGGTTCTGCTCTTTGGGGTTGCTTGAGAGTTCTATCTGGAGCCGCATGCTGCGGTCTTTTCTGCGATAACCTACGTAGTTCCATATATTCTCAATATTTGTATTTGTATTGATTTACCGTGTTGTGGGGAAGCAGGAACAAGAGGTGAATTAAAAACACCTGACAAAGGTTCCGAATCCCATACAGGTTTTTGACAGCACATACAGAACACCATAAACAGTAATGAGAAAAACAAATGAGGGTATACACATTTATCAAATAATCACATTCAGGTTTTAAAATATTATCTTTTATTTTGATTTTTAAAAGGCCTATGAAACTCGTTCTTTCAATAACATCAAAAAATCATGGTTGTTGGTTTAGTAGTTTGGTGATTTGGTGCGATAGACTTTGATCGCCGTAGTTTGTACGTATTCTTGTTGTTGTGTTTGAACATGTCGGTAAGGGATGTACTTAGTGCTACTTTTCACTATTTTACTCTTAAAGAACATGTTGTCCGTAATGTGGAGATAAAAAAGAACTTTGGTAAGATAAGGTTTAAAGTTATCAGCTGATGCATAATTAATAAACTATGTTTATGAAAATATGCCGTGGTATAATAATCCTCACTGAGACACTCATACACAAAATTTCTCTTTTCTGCAAAACCATTAACTTTTTTTTAAATTGCTTTTCGAAGTAGTCCCCCAAACCAAAAACAGTAATGCAAATCAGAGTGGATAATTGCGTAATAAATTTGACGCTTTAGTCATGCTGGTAGAAGTAATTTATGTAATAGACCGATTGCATCGCTATTAACGGAGCAATCGGATGACATGTACAAGTTACTCAAAAATGTAATGAGATAAGTCTCTGAGTATCAGCCTCAAACGTAATTTGAGTAGAGTAGAAATTAATCAAATGGTACGTAATTCAGTAAATTACAAACTATCGTAAAAAAGTAGCGAATTACTTTTGAAGTTACTAGCGAATTACTATTGAAGTTACATTTATATTTTCATGCTAACAAGGAAGTACATAGGTTTTGATCCGGTAGCGAAATTCGGCTAGCCGAATATAAAGCGGCTTGTGTTTCTCTAGAAATGCTGTAATGGCTGGTTCTGTTTCTGGATGCCTAATTGTTTTGTACCTCTTTTTCTTTTTGGTCAATGATGTACTGCGGATGTATCATTTCTCCTTTGAGGTTTAGAACTGCCTGAGCTTGATTTCGCAGACAGTGTTTGCTTGTTTACAGTGTTGCGTAAAGTACGTCTGAAGACTACTTGGAAGAACAAAGTAAATGAGAGGTTCTGCGTACTTCAAGCAAAGTACTAAGCACACCGGGTGCAATGTACTTGAAGTAAAGTACTATAAATACAATGTATTTTCGAAGTAAAGTAAAGCACTTTTTAACACAATTTTTCAGAATGCCCTTTCATCCCCTATAGAGCGTTTTTTTTTTTTTTTAATCTATGCATTGTTCCAAGGGAAATTGGAGGTGCATCGGTTTCTTTCGGAAAGGGTGGAAAAATCGGAGGTGAATCAGTTTCTTTTCAGAAATGGCGGCAAATAATATAAGTCGCCACAAAGTAATCGTTTTATTCTCGCTGACGAACTATTTAACACAATCAACTTATAAGACACTTATTTGTATCGGTCTTATATCCGCCATTACTTCACTTAGAGAAATGACCAGATGGCGTCTCGAAAGAGAGCACAAACTTATACAAGAGCACCAGATGAGCTTCAGAGCGGGAGCTGCATTTTGTTACCTCCTTTGAGTGAAGATGAAGTGTGTACACCTCCTGTGTTGGGCGTGTGTGCCTACGGTAGGAAGAAGTGGGGACAAGCCCTTTCTTCAAATGCCTCAAATCTCCTTGAGCGTCGGAACTTAAAGAAATGCCAGTCTTCGGCGCTAATCCTCCACTTACTCGGCCTCATCTACGTCGTATCTGTCCGCTCTCTGGGCCTCGTAGCAGGGTCGTTGCATTGGTGGGCTCGTGAAAATTTTAGAAAGTTTCGGACCGTTCATACTACTGCCCTCCCTCCTCCCCTCATTGCCAACGCCATATGTTTCGCCTTCTTTTAAAATATAAGCTGATCTTTCAAGATATCTCTTTTTGTGCCGGAACGTTTGTTTATAAGCGAACCTACCACTAAAATTCGAAAGTAATTTGTAATTTGAGTAGAGGTTACTCGGAAAAAGTAATTAAAGTAAACTACTAATTACCGAAATCAAAATGTAATTGAAAGTTACTAAACTACTCAGAAAAGTAGTTCAATTAGAGTAACTTGAGGAGAGTAGTGGAACTACGTACAAGTCTGGCAATCGGTCGGTTAACTGTGTCAAATACTACGACTGTGATGAATACTGCGACAAGTCTCTGAACCTGTTTCTGTTTCCGGATTCTTATTTGTACTTTGGGCTATCTGCATGTTTGAATGGTGCTTTATTTTATTTTTTTCGTAAGCATTGCTTATCGCGTCATTTAGCGGCACATTTTAAGGATTCGCATTACCAGGCTTAGAAACGTCCACTGCAGCCTTCTTCACGTGTGCGCAGAACGCAAATAGTGAGTGTTCACGTGACGTAACTTTTCAGTGCGGGCATGTAGCCTGGCCACATTGTGCGCGCGGAACCATGCAGAGAAGCATTTCTGGTCTTGACGTTATCTCGGTGGTCACTCTTGCTTTCGTGTTGCAGTGTTCTTATTGTTTTGCATACATGTCATGTTCACTGCGTGTGTTTTAACGTCTACCGGATGGTTTGATCGAAAGTTCGCGTCAGCATGAGAAACGGTTCTTCAAAGACGGGCTTTCGCAGATAACATTTTAGGCCGGCAACGGGTAGGAATCTTTTGCGCAAAATGCCAGCGAGGTTAGCTTCAAAATCGATGACGTCCAAAAAACAAAAAGAGGCAATTGAAATTAAGGATTACCTCGCGCATGTAAGGAAATTTTGATAGGGTTCAGCCACAGTTAACTATATAAATTTAGCTAATTAAAAATGTGTAACGATGTTCTTTCCTTGTGAAATGGGCACTGAATCTCTATTTTGCATTACTCAAGATGTTAATGAATGTCTGTATTATTATTGTTTGTAACATTATGTGCTTCATGCCACCCAGCTGTGCACATCTTTGGTTTATTTTGATGCGCGCAGTTGTGTATTATTGTTTGTATGGAGTCGGCTTGCTCACTGTCAATCCTTATCCATGTTAATCAGACTGTGTAGTCCCCCCTCATGTAATGCCGATAGGCCTTCGAGGTACTTTGAATGAATAAATAAATATGCCCCGGCAGCTGTTCGCGTTTGCGATTGTAATAGAGACTTTTAGTAGACCCGTATTCTAGAGCTACGCTTTGCAAGCGCGAGCTCGTGCCGTCGCTTCGAAGTACTTCGAAGCTGGGCCCGCTAACCGGAACGTACGATCTACTGAAGCTCTCTAACGGCGTGTTTACACTTGCGGATTCGCGGGCGTATCCGCTCAGGTAGAAAGTGCATCTTGGAGACGGGTGGCCACATCGACTCATCGCTGGTGGAAAATCTGGATACGGGTCTCGGGCCGATCCAGATTTCCCACCAGCGACATGCGGATTACGCCACCTGGCTCCAAAATCCACTTTCCGTCTTCGAGAATCCACCCGCAAATCCGCAAGTGTGAACGCGCCATAATATTAAAACAACAAACGCTGTGTTTCCATTTCAATTACACGCGTATACGCTATTAAGCATATAAAATACTATAACTTTATCTTCTTATCAATTAATGAAAGGGACGTCGGGAAATAAATAAGCTGTGAGACATCTTGACGGGTCTCCTGACCCCTACAGTGACACACACACAACAGCTCGACAAAAAAACTAATATTGGAAAAACGATTGCTTTGACGCACTGTATAAATCGATCAAAATTTAATCCAAATGCAAAAAAACAACCAAAAATAAGGCACGTGGTTTAACACGATATACACACACTTAAGTCAAATCCATGTATTAATAATTTGCAAATATATTTTAGAAGATGAATGGTTAGAGATTGCATGCTCAGATAGTCGTGGCAGAACTGCCGTTAATACTCGAAAGATAGGTTTTAAAATTGGGTTTCCGTGATTTATTTGGTGAGGTACCGTCTCTCAGTGTACAGCGTGTCGGGTAGGGTATGCTTGGACTTTCCTAGTGAGGGATGCCAGGCCACTCAGAAATTGTGAGTTTCTATTTTCTCCGACTTTGAGACTAGTGCTCAGCCTATAGTGGTATGAATTATGCATGGTTATAATTGCATATCGCTCGAATAAATCACGAGTGTGAAAGTCAAATGCAGCATTGCGGGTAATTTTGATAAATGTATTTTGAAGGAGCAGTTTTTTATTTAAATTTGAAGACGTGGTCGTGCCACAGACGAAGTGACAATAGCTCTAGTATGAGTAAAAAAAGAGAGATGCAGATTAGTAATTTCATGAAATGTAATTATTTACCATATTACGCATTTTCAACTCGGGTATCTTACCTGTAAACGCGGACTGAAGCCTTGCTGCTACGGCAAGTGATGAAAAAGAAAAAGATTCACTTCCGAAAGACCCAGTATAGCATTTCGCTAACTGGAATATGGAGCAAAATATCTAAATGGATTTCAGGTTTTCAGCAAAAAATCCAGTAAGATTTTCTGTTTAATAATCCAGTTGGTGAAAGCTTATACTGTTTTTTTTTTTTTTTCGGTAGGGTTTAGCCAACCGGAATTCTATTCTCGTCTTCATGAAGTGAGCTGACTTTTTTAACTTATCGAAGTTCGTTTTTTTTTTTTTTTTTTTAACTCTTCGCTTGACTTATTTTTGTTTCTTATTCAAAAGATGTATTGCTACAAATTAGAGTTTTTTTTTTTTTTTTTCTCAACTAGCACTATACACTACGCCGACCCTGCACAACACAATAAGCGTGGGCAACTTTCTCTTGCTATACAGTCAAAACAATGGGCGCAAGGGCGTTCGAGCCTTCTTAGCTGTGCACGAGCACTTTTCGCTTCTTCTGAAATGCCACAAAACGCTGTCCACGAGTATAGAAGTTTTGATGAAATCCTTTCGATTCTAAGGAAAAGACTGGAAACGCTGAGGACCGCTTGTTCTCACTAACAGCATTGCACTTTGCACATTGCAAAGTTAAGCATCTTTCTTTCGCTTCAATGAAACGCAGAAGTTGTTGACGTAAAAATGCGGTACACCGAGGGCTTCGCGTCCGTCGAAGCCGCTCGGCAAATTCACCTGAGTCGCTCGGTACAGGTGCACCTACCTGCCGACATTTCCTTTTATATTTCACTTTCGCTGATTACGTATGACGTTCTGGAA